>JAODAL010020442.1:0-69415 GCA_025379985.1 Phyllomedusa bahiana
CTCCCTTTTGGGGAACCCGACTCCTTAATAGGCTGGCCCCAACCAGAAGACTGATGGCTGCACTGATATAGGTGTGACACAGACAGGACAAACAGACACAGAACAATAACTGAAGTCGGGCGGTCCAAAGTCACCAACAGTACGGGCAGCGAGGTACAGAGACGTGAGACAAAGAGGATAACCGGGGGCGGTCCAAAGTCGGCAACAGAACGGGCAGCGAGGTACAGACACGTGAGACAAAGAGGATAACCGGGGTCCAAAGTGAAAGGTCAGGAGAGCACAGAAGCAACAGAAGAACAGACGGCGAACTACAGGGGAATAACCTATAGCAGGCACGGAGGGAAGGAAGTGGTAGCTATAAAGAGGGAAGGGGAGGAAACAGAGCAGAGGTGATAGGGAGCAGAATCTGTCCATCACCAAGAGAATAGATTAACCCAAAGAGTGCTGGAAAGTTCCTGGCCACAGGCGTTGGCCAGAATTCAATTAAAGTCCAAGATAGAGGACAGTGTTCACACAGGGTAAAGCAAAGCCGCAGTTATGGTCGCAGCGGCCGTCGCAGACAACCAGAGCCAGATGCCACGAACGTGACAATGTCAATCATTGAAATAAAGCCCCGGGAAACAGAAAAAGTTAACCATGAGTTTTGGTATTTGGTATCAATTCTGGGTTTTTAGTAAAAATTAGATTTTAGTTCAGGGTGTTCCCAAATTTAACACAACTGTGCATTCTTTATTGGATAATTTTTTGTTTGGAGCTCCAATTATTAATTGTTAAATGGAAGACAACCAGAGTGTTTCCCCTGAGTGTGATGTGATGGCCCTGCATCAGTGTTGTTTGATTTTGGGGTTTTTCTGATATGTCTATTGCTCATTATGACTAACCTGTTAACCTGTGGAATACTAAATGGTCAATTGCATGATAAACTGTGTCTTTTTTTGTTTTGCATGTTAATCTGTCCCTAGAGAGTAAAGGCCTGAGTAAAAACACAAAAATACTCTAGGGTAAATATTAATAAATGAAGAATTGATAAATAAGATGCCTCAATGTAGTGAGGATTTATGACATAGAAAGCAGTAAAGGTTTGATTCTAATATCCTGTAAAAGAATATTCGGAGAGGGCAGGAACAGTTTCCATGTCTTTTGGTTTGCCTTTTGGTTTATAAACACTAAAATGATTGACTGTGTTGTATGTTAGGCCCATACAGATGGGTGGATGATCATTTACTTTCATGACATTATTGGGATCTGTTATGAGAATATAAATGCTGAAAAAAAAAAAAAGAATCGAGTGATATTAGTTTATAACACCTATGATATGTGCACTCCAGTATGAGTGAAAAATTTGGTTTGGTTCCACTCCCTCTTTAAATGATGGTGCAAAAATTCAGGTAAAACAACCAGGGGACAAGGGCTCTCCAGAGCCTGCAGAAATTATTGCTACAGGCGCAGACAATGTGTTGATAGTGAGGAAACCAGGAGCAGAAAAGTGGGAAACAGATGTTATCTCAGAGAATAATAAGTCTGTTCTTTCTTTTCAGTATCCAATCCAAACATGGTCAATCAGTATTAGGTCATGATCCTTTTGACCTGTTATTATCCAATCGTTGAATCAACAAAGAGAGGAAGTGCCAATCAAGGAGAATATGGCATCATGGAAAATTAAAGAGAATTCATGGATTTATTTGGCACAATTGATGAACATAAGCCATTTTTGTATGACAAGAACTGCTACTGCTACCAACATACTAGAGACTTGCATGGTAGCTGTACCAACCCCCTTGCAACTATGGACAAAATTGAAATGGGGGTCTGTCCAAGATAAGGAGATCGAAGATGGAGATGTGATCCAGAATTATACATACCATCCATATAATACTTGTATAAACTGTACTGGAGAGGATTTCCTTACCGAGGATATGATAACCATAAAGACTCAAAATATTGCATCCGCTGAGTTATGTTATCAAATGACTTGTAATCCAAATAAGATAGGGAAATGTCAGCAAATAAAAATAGTAGGTAGAAAAAAGGCATAATGAAAATAATATATGGATTTAGGATGGTCAAGAGTGGATTGTAGTGCTAAGATATTAATTGACCATCTGTAGTCCATATTGAAAGCCAGAAATTCTAGGGTTGTCCGTTATGCTTGTAAGTAATGTGTCGTTCATCTGCTGAAGCCATTCCCTTGGGATATGGCGTTGTATGTGATTGTAGTGCTAAGATATTTATTGACCTTCCGGAATCCATATTGGCAGTATCTCTTTAAGAATATTAGCTAGTCTGTAAGTCCTGTAAAATTCCACATAACCCTGTACAGTACACAGAGCTCTCTTATCAGTGTTGCTCACATATTTTGTTATGAGAACGAAGTACCACATAGTGAGATAATACTACCCAGCAATGTTTAGGGAGGAAGGATGGGAATGCAGGTGTTCATGGCTTATTACCAGGGGTGTTCAACATCCAGTGATGGATTTTTCCAGTGCCAGGTTAACCTATGAAGAACTGGCCATTCAGAGGAGCAGGGGCCTTATACTGGAAAAATACGGATCTGTTAGGTTGCATAACACTTGGTTACACAGGCATTTGTTAAAATATAAACTGGTGAAGGGGGCTGCGAAGGCAGAAGTATCTGGACCTGTGTGCTATAGGGGACGCCTGTGATGCAGTGTGGTCCCAGGAATATCTCTGTCCTTGCTGTTCACTTCTCACAGTTCATGGACCGATGAAGTATATCATTCCTGGTGAAGCTTTGACCTGTATACAGGTGTAATGTAAGTATTTGTAATCAATATTATGCGTGCTTTGCCTTTGTAATCTTTATTATGTAAAAGTATGCACAATATCACATCATCTTCTTGTAGTCTTATGTAATCACTGAATTCTTCATATAATAAAGTTAATAAAGCATTTGATGTTGCCTTCTTTAAAGCTGTATCCAACCCCTTAAAATAGTTGGCAAAACACCCTCAGGTGAGCGGAACATTGGCACCCCACCTCTTGGAATGGCCCAGGCCCTGTGTCCCGAGTGTTCAGCGGCAGGAGTCAGACTGCCCGGTATTAGCAGAGTGGAGAGCCGCCTTAGGCCTTAAGCTTACCAGACACCAGCCCTCGGTGCTGACGTGGGAAGCACGCCAGTCGCAGATGCTGAGTGGGAGCTTCGCACCAAGGGAACATGGAGAGTGGTAAGTAAGTGATTGATTTATTTCTTTTTTAAAATACTTCTGGTGACTAAATTCTGCTGTCTTCATTTTCTTTATTACCCCTATATACCCCCTGAAACTCTACTAGTCTGTCTATATGACCCCTATATGCCCCTTTTAACAAGGGGGTAGCTAAAACTCATGGACCTGGGTGCAAAACTTGTCCACAATACTTTTCAAGAACAGGTTCCAGACAAGTGATGGATGTCTTTGGTGTAGCGCGCTGCAGAAAAGTATTTCTATTTAAAGAGATTGTCCAATACAAGAAAATTAATTTCAAGTGGGGCCAAAGAAAAACAAGTTATACAGCCGAAGTGTCTCCCAGTGTCTCCCCTCAGAGTGTCTCCCATCTCAAACCCACCCACCCCCCAAAAAATGGAAAAAAATACAACTATGCTTTTGTTTTTTGGGTTTAGTGGTTGTTGCTAGAGTTTACACTAAATAGTTTAATTAACTATTCTGCGGGTCAGTATGTATACATGAGCCACATTATCAGTACATGTCACCACTATACAGTGACTAATACCAGCATAATATTATTGACCAAACCAGTTAACCAAGACCAATATTACCAATAACAACAAAATACAAGGACCAAATGATACCCCACATATCACTACCATATTTTGACTTATACCCCATACTGTTACTGAGCAAACCAATATACCAAGACCAATAATACCAATAACAACAATAGAGAAGGACCAAATAATACCCCACATATCACTACCATATAGTGACTAATACCACTATACTGTTACTGAGCAAACCAGTATACCAAGATCAATAACAACAATTGACAAGAACCTAATAATACCGCCACTTCATGGTCACCATATCACCACCATAAACGGTCTGAATAATACCATCATACTGTTACTGAATGTAAACTGTTACACTAAGACCACTATTACCGCCATACAATGACCATATAGTGGTAGATTCCAGTGTACAAAGGCTCTGCAGACAATAGGTGACTAACAAGTGACATCTTTTCTGATGAGTCAATCTTTCTTTTCTTTCTTCATCCGGTCCAGACCACCAGGATCTCTTCTCCTGGCCACAACTCATCCCTGCAGAATTTACCACAAAAACATGTTAGACTCCAAACAGTTCCCCCAGCCAGCTATAGGAACCTCATTTGTGCCAGCACTAGGTAGGAATACACCCAATATAGTAGCCAGCCCACACTCACCACCTCCCCCAACAAAAAAAAGTCAGGCACGTAGGTAGATTATCCTTTTAGGTAGATTAAACCCTAAATATTAGTCAGATAAGTGGCAGACTTTTCCTATTAAGTAGGGAAGGTCCACCTTCAATATAGGACCCCCTGTAAGGGTTCGGTGGATTCGCTGGACCACCGCAAGCGATGATAGTTAAGCCACGCCAGGGAGCGGAGTCTAAGTAGCCCCCGGTATTAACCAGAGCCCGCCGCAAGGCGGGATGGACTTGCTGCGGCGTGAGGCTACCAGGTCGCTACCTCTGACGTGGATTGCTTGTGATGGCGGCCGGGGTAAGGCATGGTACAGAATCATAATCCGGAGACGTAGTCGGGGACAGGCAGAAGGTCAGGGAAGGCGGCAGAGGTTCGAGGTCAGAGACAGGCAGACGGTCAGGGCAGGCGGCAAACAGGCAAGGTCAGGAAATGTAGCGAAACGGACTGGTACACGGGTAAACAGACAGGACTTCCAACACTCTCTAAACTAGGCAACGCACACCAACAATCTGGCAGAGAGTGCTGGGGGCGTATTCCTTATATACGACCAGCGGCCGGCAATTGTCTAAATTACCGGTGCACCGGCCCTTTAAATCCAGACCAGCCGTCGCTCGCACGCCCTAAGCAGCGGGTACACATGCGCGCGGCGGCCGGGACAGGCAGAAGCAGGAAGCACAGGAGCGCGGACGGGTAAGTGAACAGGCGCGGGGACCCTAGCAACGAGGGGCTGGACGCGGGCAGCTGCGGCACCCGCGCCGGACCCCTGCAGGCAGGGGGGTGGCCGCGGGGGACGACGGCACCCACGCCAGCCCCCATGACACCCCCCATTAGTTAGCTATGTAGTACCCAAAATAGAAAGTTGAAGGGAACCCTATAATGAAGAGGGACTTTACCTACTTGATAGGAAGAGTCTGTTTTCTTATTTGACTAATTTTAAGATCTAACCCTACCTAAAAGGAGCATAGATAGGTTGGAATATAGGGTCTCCTCGGTAGTTATATAAGGCTCCCCAACTAAGTAGGTACCAAGACTCCCCTAATAAGTGGATACATAGGGCCCCTTCTAGTAGGTAGGTATATAAGACTCACAGTAGTAAAGTAGGTACATTGAAACCCCCAATAGGTAGGTGATGAAGCAGAATAAATGCAAATATGAATACAAATAATAATAATAATAATTTAATGCATTACTTTAATGGTATACTTATAGTGCTATCTCTTTAAAACCTGTCCTTTGCTATTCACTCAGTGAATTGAGTTTTTGCTAAATCATTCTGACTAGATGTGATTCTTGATCAACATGTTTATTTTACCTAAGAACAGTACACAACCCAATAGATAACGGGTCATCGTAATCCCGTCTTTTGAGTTTATACAAACATAAGATCTGTATTAAATGTCATTTGAGATTAATCATTATATCCTAGAAAGGGTGTTATCATATTCTAATAAGCAATGATGTGATGTGTATATTAAAGGATCTGATTGGTTTTATATGTATAGGCCCTATAACTTGGCTTGTTTCCGAATATCTGTGATTGGTTAAAGGTGTGGCCTCCTCAAACTAAGAGGTCCACCTTAATCCTATAAAAAGGACTGTATTAATTAATTAATAAATTAGTTCTGATCATCTTGTATAGAACCACAGTGATCGCTGTCTTTATTACCGATCGAAGGAAGAATGAGAGCATGGTAGAAATATTGCCACATCAGATGGGGGCTTGTCCGGGATATCTCAAGCAAGACAGATGGGGTCAACATACAGAGGTTTGGATAAAAGAACTGGATACAAAGAGCGCTCAGGGTGCGATTTTTCTCCACAAGGAATCCATTTCTTTCTCCCAGAAATCTGTGACCTGTCTCATCTTGTAGCAGATATCTCTTCTCCATTCTTCCACGATCATAATAAGTATTGTTTTGTTTTTGTTGTTTAAAACGTTTTAAGCATTAATGCTGTGCAGTGTTTAAGTTTAGAGTGATAAGTTAAGTTGATATTAAGTTTGTTCTTGTAGCTTTGTGAGAGATCTTTGTTCTTTGTCTTGTTTGCTTTAGGACTTAGGTAAACTGGGTTATTGATCAGGTTTGTCCGTTTGTTTTAGAACTGTTATCTCTCCGTGTGTGTCTTCTGTGTTGTTTTTATAGGTAACGGGTGACTGCCATCGTGTGGTGAGATAATTTAAAGTCATACTAAGTAACTTTTAAACTTTCATGTAGTTTGTTTTGATATTTTTTTGGTTATTGCTGCTATTAGTTTAAGTGATACTTACTAATATATATATTATATATATATATATATATATATGTATATATATATATATATATATATATATATATATTGTAGCGCCTCACTCACGCTTGGACGCCCTCCGGGACCGTCCTGGGGGTACGTGGCTCCTGGATTGCCGCTTTGGTACGCGAATCGGCACTCGGACACAAGGCTTCAGTTTAACCCTGGCCTCAGCCAGCTTTATTGAGGCTCAGGATAAAGACAAACAATAAACAAACAAAACCTCGGCCGTCTAGCCACTACCTAAACTTAAGTAGAGAACCCTCTCTAACATTAGTTGGACCTACTGTCCAGCGTCACAACACTGCCACTTATATTTCACCCAGTCTCCTACTGGGTTACGGCTTTCCCTAAGCCTCGGGGGCCAGAGCCTCCTGCAAGCTCCACTGCTACTCTAAACTGCAGATGGCAGACCACGCCCCCGATCACTTGCAGAGACAGGCTTTTTATAGCCATCCCGGGACTGGCCCAACACCCGACATGGAACCTGGAGACCTGGGACACGGGAACAGCCACCCACCCATCTGCAGCTTTTCCGGGGAAGCCAACCCATAATGGCTGGATATCAGCCATGCTACATACAGCTGTCAGCAACCTAGTGTTGCTGACAGATAACCCATGGCTCCCCCCACCAAGAGTCGGCTCTTGGTGGCACATCTCTACCAGGATGACTCCACCTAGTGGCAGAAACAGGCAACTACTCTTAGCCACTCTGTCACATATCCCTCCCCTCTGATAAAGCCCGTAGGGCTTTCTCACATTGCCCAGGCTCCCTCCGGGGTCAAAGCTCCTATTTTGGGGCAACGTCTTCCCTACAACCACAGGGGCAGAGACAAAATGGTCCACATACAACTCACTTGTGGGCTCATACCATGCACTCAACACACCTTGGGCAACAGACAGTCTACTTCCACTTACTCTAGGTGTCACAACCCATGCACACTCCACTACAAAGCGGTCATCACCCACAGCCCGCATGCTGACACTCACAGGGTTACTAATGACAACCCTATTGCCAGCACTATGCGACCTTGTAGATTGCCTAGACACACAGGCCATCTTGGCATTGTGCCCACTTGGCAGAGATTTGACTATCTTGGGTCTCGCATAAGCAAGAGGTCCCTGGTTTGTCCCAGCAACCATACTAAGGGTACCAGACCCTGTGAGGACAGCACACGTCTCAAGGTCTCTATCTACCAGGACCACTTGGGGCGCACCTGAGCCCAGACCTACTACCTCGTTGTCTGCAGGATTAAGATGAAACCACGACCTCTTTTCAATACAAGTCCTCTGGTCCTCACTGACCATCTCCTGCTCCTTAGGGTCAGCTACCTTCTCCAATTCTTCTGGACCATGAAGCTCCGCCTCTTGGCTTCTAGCCGACATCTGGTCTATCTCAGGGACCCCCTCAGTGATTATATTCTCCACTGCAGTAGGACCGACTGTGGCCCCATTTACCTCTGTGCCACCCATAACCTGCTGGTTATTGCAGATAATCCCTACATCTAGGAGACCTCTCCTGATAATCTCATCCTCTTTACTGGGTGAGCTTTTAATGTCTGAGGACTCGCTGGTCCCTCCATACCCCGGACTCACAGCAGCTGAAAGACCACTCTCAACGTCCGTTTCCTCCCTTCCATGCACCACCCTTGCATGAGTACAGGGGTTGCTGGCCCTCACATGGACTTTACAGCCTGCCACAGGTATTTGACTTGTGGTGACCACTTGAGGAGGCTTATATTGCACTACAGGGGCCACAAACAATGCATATTCTGCAATACAAACCTCACCACAATCAGCAGGCATGTTAATGGTTTCAGCGTCACTATTGGCAACCTCTATAGACACTTTGTCTGCCATTATAACCTTACCTGGTACTTCAGGGACAGAGGGCACCTTCCCCTGTGCACACTTCTCACTGGCGCTTTCTAGCAGCAGACTCTCAGCATCAATGGGTGGAGATGTTTCTTTCACATCCCCTATAATCATCTCTAAGGGAGAACTCTCCGCTTCTACTTGGGATACTCCTACATCTTGCTCAACATCAAATTCACACAATGAGCTGGAGGCAATGGCAGACACATTTATACATGGGACATCAGTCATAACCGCCCGGCTATTATCTTTATAGTTCTCCCCCTCACCCACCAAACTGGCCGTGTTCACATTAGGCCACTCAGTCACCTTTTTACCATCTGGGGATTTAACCCCGCTCACCTGCTTCTCACTAGGGTTCAAGCATACACCCAGCTCTGTGGTGTCTAGCAGCTCACTCCTTCCATCCCTGCAGTCTTTGTGACCATGGCAGAAAAAGCTACTGGCAATACAGCACCCATTGGAGCAAGTGAAATCCGTAGAACTAAAGATCTCAGCATGACCTTTCTCTTCATACTCTGCAGTGCTACAATCCAGCTCTCCATCACAGAGTGTCCACTCTGTAATACACTGCTCAGGGTTGCAGACAGATTCTGCCTCAGCACACATCCTCTCAACACATTTATCTGAGGCTGCATTCCTGCAGACATATACTTCACCAGAGTCTGGACACACCCTCATTAAACTAGTCTCCTCACACATTGTAGGAGCGCAAACATCCCCAGCATTCTCCTGTTTCCTTTCAGGCCGCACACTGAAACATGGAGGCTCCTCTCTGGGACCAACCGCAGTCACACTGAACTGGTGGCTATCAAGCACTGGGCATGCATTACCTGCGACTTGCAGGCTACTATCAGGTACACACCGTTTGCTGGGGGCACTGGTAGACACATCTATGAACTGGACGCCAGACACTTCACACACAGCTGTAGCATACTCATATTCACAGGTTTTCCCAACAGGAGATGCAGAGGACACCTTGTTGCTAGGGGCAACCACATTAGCTCCTCCTGAGCCTGTAGTGTTAACCCATGTCTCCAGATTGTCATGCACCATATGACGTACATTCTCTGGTATAGTACCAGCACTGTTGATCCTGACCTCTAGGGACACACCTGAGCTTGTCTGCTCTACAGCTGGGGCTGGGGCTGCTTCAAGAGCTAATTCACACAGGGCCGCACCTGAGCTACACCCTGCTCTTGCTTTAGCAGCTACTACACCCTTGGCCATTACTTCAGCTGACTCTGGAATCCAGCTACCCTTCCCCTTCTCAGATAATAGATCTGAGCTACTAACTAGAGGTACATTTATCTCATAAGTGACTTTAACAACAGAACCCCTTACAGACACATCATAAACATAAAGTCCTGAAGATTTTCCAAGTCCGGGTAGCACCGTTTCACTGCTCTTTGGACTTTTCTCACTTGGTAACAGTTCTGGGCACCCATTTACCACCACCAAGTCCACCTTCTTAGGGACCTTCCTGGGTGATATTTCTGGCTCTTTAACCGTGGCACAGCACCCATTTCAGGGGGCGCCTCACAGGTACAACCACCTGCTTTGCCTGGTCCGCTCGCTGTCTCCCACAGCTGCCAGAAGTAGGGAAAGTCACTGCCCAACACAAACTCTACTTGGAGGTCCTCACATACCTCAAGAATATGGTTGGCAGTCCCGCAACAAGTGTAAAAAAAAAAGTTAAACGGCCTTACCTGGTTCTGGTCGGGTCTTCACAAAGGGTATGATGTCAGTGTGCACACTGGAAACTCTTTGGCAAAAGTCCAGATCCACCAACAATGTGACCCCTCCTACCAGCAACTCCAATGTTCTGGTTGGCACCTCCTTTGGCTGGACCTCAGCAGCGGCTCTCCACGTTGAGGCTGGTTGCCCTTGGTAACAGCCGTATTCAAGGACCTCTGTCGCTCAGTCTGTTCCGGAGGTAACTCATGCTGGTGAGGGATACCCAACTTGGCTTTCTTCTGGGAACGCCGCCCTGGCCTTGTAACCCCAGCCTTCTGTACTGACCCTCTTGGAAACTGTTGTGCCGTCCTTTCTTGGATAGCCGCTGTATGCGAAAGGATGGCCGTGGCACAGGCCTTATGCTGCTGGGAATTACGAGGGAGATTGGCCATATCCTCCTTCAGCAGGGCAATTGCCCGCTCAAGGTATTTGATCAGTTCTCCCATCAGTTATATGCAGGCAGCACAACAGTCTTTTGCTTCACCGTGAACACAGGCTGCTGGCCCTTTAAATTTTGCTGCAGCAGTCCCATGCACTTTCACACGTGCCAATTCTGCAACCATTCAGTTGTGCCAATACTTGCCCAGTCAGTGCCAACTATGCTCGCATCCTCCACCATATTTAGCACCTCACTCACGCTTGGACACGCTCTGGGACCGTCCTAGGGGTACTTGGCTCCTGGATCGCCGCTTTGGTAAGCGAATCGGCACTCGGGCACAAGGCCTCAGTTTAACCCTGGCCTCAGCCAGCTTTATTGAGGCTCAGGATAAAGAAAAACAATAAACAAACAAAACCTCGGCCGTCTAGCCACTACCTAAACTTAAGTAGAGAACCCTCTCTAACATTAGTTGGACCTACTGTCCAGCATGACAACACCGCCACTGAAATACCCAGTCTCCTACTGGGTTCAGGCTTTCCCTAAGCCTCGAGGGCCAGAGCCTTTTGCAAGCTCCACTGCCACTCTAAACTGCAGATGGAAGACCACGCCCCCCGTTCACTTGCAGAGACAGGCTTTTTATAGCCATCCCGGGACTGGCCCAACACCCGACATGGAACCTGGAGACCTGGGACGCGGGAACAGCCACCCACCCATCTGCAGCTTTTCCGGGGAAGCCAACCCATAATGGCTGGATATCAGCCATGCTACATACTGTACAGCTGTCAGCAACCTAGTGTTGCTGACAGATAACCCTTGGCTCCCCCCACCAAGAGTCGGCTCTTGGCGGTACGTCTCTACCAGGACGACTCCACCTAGTGACAGAAACAGGCAACTACTCTTAGCCACTCTGTCTCAATATATATATTTATAATATATATATATATATAATATATTATATATATATATATATTATATTTATATATATATAATATATATATATATTATATATATATATATTATATATATATATATATATATGTATTGTTCTTGATTCATGAATACTATATCACTGTTAGTATATCGGTTTATCACCTTAAGGCTTGCATAGAAGTATAAGTTGATTTGCGATTTGCATATAGACAATCTTGAAGTTGTTGTGTTTAACTATTAGGCTATGTTCACACGGGTTAACTGCGGGGCGAAATTACGCCCCGCAGTTACGCCGTGTGGCCGGGGGCGGAGCGGGAGCGGGGGAGGGAGCGGGAGACCTGCACCTCGCCGGCCCATAGACAATCACTGCTAGCGGCGCGTATACGCCGCTAGAAAGTGACATGTGAATTATCTCCCCCCTCGGCGTATTCACCGAGCAGGGAGAAGAGACGTAATCCATAGTTTTCTATGAGAACTGTGGATTACCGTAATGAATGGGCCGTTTTCAGCCCGTAATTTGCGCACTTCGGCGCGTAATTACGGACCGAAATACGGCCCATTTTAAGCCGTGTGAACATGGCCTTAAGGTGAACTTGCCACTCCATAGCTTCCTGATGGTTACATAGTGTATAGAGTAAATAAGTGTTCCACTGAGCACCGGGTGGTCAATGAAGAGTATACAGATGGTCCTTTAGCCGGTTTAACGAAACCCGTACTTTTCTCTGGTAAAAAAAGGACTTCAAGGGAAAAATGGGGAATGTGGTAACTTTAAGAGAGGATTGGCCACCCTGAGAACCCCATGAAGAGAATTAGTATGTTCTATATACTGCTGGAAGTAATGGAAGTCCTGTGAAGCATATGCTTGGAGCATAAGGTATAGATACAAACACTATATGGGAGGCATGGAGAGATGGTGTAGAGTGGGAATTGTTATATCAAATAATTTCTAGCTTTGAAAATCCTAGTAAAAGAGAAAGTATGTTAAATTGGATAAATGAGTTCAGACCTCAAACACAGGCTAACCAAACCCCTACAACACCTGCAGCTACATTAAACACTACAGAAAGACAAAGGTTAATTAGTGATACAGATTGTGAGGATGATGAGGTTACATGTCTGTGGCATAAATTACTTCCCCAGTTATACATGAACATTTCTGTAGCCATAGGACAGGATGACACTCAGGAAGACCCACAATCTTCTCAGTCACCACATACACCCACAACATCAGTTAGTGGTTCCACAGAACCAATGAATCTATCTTTGCCAGTATCATACTCACTTTTTACACATAATGCCCCAGCAGAATCCCATGAAGAAGTCTCAGTACATCTACAATAGGTGATGATTCTTTACTTGTTCCTACAAGTCTTTCTCTCCCTCAAAGACATTCACACCAGGATCTACTCTATCCACTTGCACATGCAACACATCACAAAAGTCCTTTAATGGCCCCAGGGTACACAGAGATTGACCATTCAAACACCATTGAGGGAGGGAGAACGCGGAGTGCAAGGTAAGGGGAGGGGGCAGCGAAAGTGAGCACATTACAAACCATACATTCACTTAATGAGGAGGTATGGGAAATGAAAAAACCATATTCAACTAGTGAGTTGATTGATTTCGCCAAGCGAGTGGGAGATTATAAAAAGACCCCACGAGAGTCTTGGTAAGTGTTAGAGAAGTTATTTTTTACACATAATATGTCAGGTCAGGACATTGGAAAATTGTTACACTATGTTTTTACATCTACACAGGTAAACCAGCACAAATAAGTCTAGAGAAGAACTCTGACTATACCTGGATACCGGAGAATTTTTTGGATTTTCTAGCACCGGACGTCTTATTTTTCTTTCCCACTAATGCTACTGATTCTTCTTAGGAGATGATTGTTGCTCGAAGGTGGATGGTACAGAAGTTTTGTTCTTTGTGGATATAGATTGTCTCATATTAATAATGATTTTCTTCCAGCTACACAAAGGACCAAATCAGCCATAGGTGTAAGTGGTTAAGGCAAACAATACCCTATTTTACATAACACATCAGTCACAATAAGCCCCATCACAACTGAACATTCATTCATTATGTCAGCAGATGCCCCACTGAGCTTCTTGTGAAAGGATTTTCTAGGCAAGCTCGGTTCGGGTGCACCATCTTTTGCACCCTAGATGATAGTCACTTACAGGCTACACTTGAGAATACAGAGGATGCTGTGTACCTGCTGTATGCTGGATTGGTTAATGATCAGCCAGCAAAGGAAGAAGCCATAACAGACCCTGAAGTATTGTTCATGCTGCAAAACATTCGTGAACACCTGTGGCTTATTGATTCTTCAGAGGTCAGATGGCTGACATCCCGCAAGTGCACATTGAATTAAAATCCAATTGCATACATACACAAAAACTGAGTACCCATGGAAGGCTGAAATTGAATAGCCTTACGGACACACAAGCTCTGCTTGAATTTCTTGCAGACAACGGACATAAAGTCTCCAGACAAAGTAGTTACATAAAGACAGGGTGACTTACATTGGACACTGCCTCACACCAGGCCACAGACACCTACTATCAGACATAGTGGAGGCTATACAAAATTGACCATTCCCATGAATAAATAGCGACTGAGACAGTTTTGGGAATGGTAGGTTACTGCAGACAATGGGTTTCTTGTTGCTCTTTGTATGCCGCACCATTATATGACTTGACCAATGATTCTGTGACTGAACCTTTAACACACACTGGTGAGACCAGGAAGGCTGGTGAGGAGCTCAAACAAGCTCTCCTCTTAGCCCTTGCTCTAGGCCAACCAGACTACTCAAAACCATTCCACTTGTTTTGCCTTAAAGGGGTTTTGCCACCATGTAATGTTGATGTGGGAACCTCCAAAATGGGTATTTAATCACTTTTCTAAATATATGTGATTATAAAAAGGGAAAACTCTGAGAGCTACAGCATTGCTCAGTCCCCCTTGGTTACCTCAATGCTTTCCCTAGTCACGACCCAGGAGCTGAAAGGCCGCGCTTGCGTGAAACACTTCTTATCTGATGACAGGCAAAATGAATGAGCTTTTAAGGCACCGGGTAGAGAGTGCAGTCTGAGGCCTCCACCCTCTCTCCCCTGCAGCTTCATGACTCAGCATGATTTGTTTACATCTTTCTCTAGTGCTGACAGGAGCTAGGCAGGAGCTAGGTAAGTGCCGTCTTGGCAAAGGACATGCATAAGCTGTGCTAACTCAAATCCCCAATAGACAGCTAGCTGCAGTGGTCAGTTAGATCCAGTTGTAAAGAGGGAATGCATGCATGCCTTAGAGCCATAACAGCTGCTGCATTTGATGTAGAGAAAACTGCAGAACTTATTTTGATGCACATTTTGAATGTCTGGGTTCCCCATTCTGTGTATGTACTGGTGACTTGTCAGCGTACTCATAGGCCCAACTCACGAGGTGGGGGCCTGCTCTCCTTCAGCCTAGTCACATCAACCTGCACAGGTACTTTAAATTGAACCTTGTTACTTTGTTGCCACATGGGGTTCAGAGAGAGGAGGATAGTGAGTCAGAGAGCCCGAAGGAAGATGAGCATTTTGAGGGGGGCGGAGGAGACCATGGAGCATACCCAAACCCTAACACTGCCGCACCCAGATTTTAGGAAGGAACTATTTGAAAACCCAGACTTAGGGCGACATATATGAATCTCGCCGGGTCGGGTCGCACCTTTCCGCCAGTTTCCCGGTGGAATCTGTGCCTGATTTATGTCGGGGCCGGGGCGTGCTCATACATAGCATGTAAAGTCCGCCGCGCCTCGCCTGTGTGTTAGGCGCAGTGCGGGACTTAGGCGCAGTGCGGCGCTGCGCCTATGATCCGGCGACGGAGGTAGTGCGGACATACATGCGGGGAAAAGTCCGCCGCGCCTCGCCAGTGTTTGAGGCGCAGTGAGGGGACCGAGGCGCAGTGTGGCGCTGCGCCTAAGATTCGCCGTCCGAGGAGGTGCGCTTGTACATGCGGGCAAAAGTTCCCTGCGCCTCGCCAGTGTGTGTGTGGCACAGTGTGGGGACATGGGCACAGTGCGGGACTTAGGTGCTGTGCGGGACTGCGCCGAAAAACAGTTCCGATGCGAGACAGGCTGGAACAGCGAGAAATCATTCCAGATGTCGGTGCGGAGTCTGAATCAAAAATCGCCTTTATAAAGGCGTTCAACATTCTCAGGAAAATAGCTGAAACCTAATAAATAAAAAATACATAAAACAAAATCACTTTCCAATATCCTAATTCAAGAATTAGGATATTGGAAATTGCCGGGAAATATAGTAATTCAAATTCCGAAAACTATTCTGATTGGTCGGCATTAACCGGCCAATCAGAATAGGAGCGACAGTGAACCATTAAAACCTATGGGGAAGTTTAGCCCAATCAGAATCCACGGCGGGATAGTTCAAAATACAGTATAAATGCTGAAAAGAGGTGATTGGCTGAGCTAGCGGGGGCTCGGCTAGCTCAGCCAATCAGAATAGGAGCGACAGAGACCCATTAAAACCTATGGAGATGTTTAGACCAATCAGAATCCATGGCGGGACAGTTCAAAATACTGTAAAAATGCTGAAAAGAGGTGATTGGCTGAGCTAGCGGGGGCTCGGCTAGCTCAGCCAATCAGAATAGGAGCGACAGAGACCCAATCAACTCTTTTCTGTCTTTTTACTGTATTTTGAACTGTCCCGCCTTTGATTTTGATTGGTCCAAACTTCTCCATAGGATATAATGGGACTTTGTCGCTCCTATTCTGATTGGTTAATACTCCTTCATAGGTTAGAATGGGCCACTGTCGCTCCTATTCTGATTGGTCCAAACTTCTCCATAGGATATAATGGGTCTTTGTCACTCCTATTCTGATTGGCTGGCTTCTGCCGACCAATAGGAATAGCTTAAACAATTTGAATTACTGTATTTCCCGGCAATTCTCTCTATTGCAATTCCCTATGTTGCGCCGCTCTCGGCGACAAACGCGTTGTTCAGGTTTTTAACTGCTTTAACTGCCGCACGGCGCTGAGAGCCGAGATTTCAGAGCGCCCATCTCTCCAAAGACTATAATGGGAGAAGTAGCTCGCGCTCTGATTGGCATGGGATAGCCAAGCCCCCGCTAGCTCAGCCAATCAGCTCTTTTCTGTCTTTTTACTGTATTTTGAATTATCCCGCCGTGGATTCTGATTGGTCTAAACTTCTCCATAGACTAGAATGGGTCTTTGTCGCTCCTATTCTGATTGGTCAATAGTTCTCCATAGGTTTTAATGGGTCTCTGTCGCTCCTATTCTGATTGGCTGAGCTAGCCAAGTCACCGGTAGCTTAACCAATCACCTCTTTTTCAGCATTTTTACTGTAATTTTGAACTGTCCCGCCTTTGATTCTGATTGGTCAATTCTTCCCCATAGGTTTTAATTGTTCACTGTCGCTCCTATTCTGATTGGCCGGTTTATGCCGACCAATGAGAATAGGTTTCAGAATTTGAATTACTGTATTTCCCGGCAATTTACAATATCATAATTCTTGATATTGCGCTGTTCTAGAGTTTAGGAAAGTGTTTTTTTTTTTTATTATGTTTATTTTTGAGGTTCAGCTCTTTTCTGACACTGTTTTCCGCCTTTATAAAGGCGATTTTCTCGGAATCATACTCCTGCTGCACGGAGCGGAGCGCCGAGATTTGTGTAGCGATGTTCTGTATGTTTCCTCGCATGTTCTGATCCTGCTTCACTTTGCCTCTGTCAGAGGATTTAGACCAAAAAAAACAGGTCTGCCTGTCGGAGCTGCCGAGCGCTGCACTGCACCTCGCTTTGCCGACTCGCCATCATACATGCCTCGGAGTTTTCGCGCGCGCCGCGCCCCCCCCCCCCCGGAACGCCTACCCCGCGCCCACACCGCGCCCACTGCCCGCCCCTTCATGCGTGGCGCAGCTGAAAGTGGCGAACGCTGCGCCTAACACCGCATCCCTGCGCCCGACAGCGGGATTCGGGCTGGGAGGCGCAGTATATGCCAAAAAACAGGCGTAAAGCCCGATCATACATGTTGCCCTTAGTATTGTATGTAGATGGTAGTTGTTCAGGTGTTACAGCCAAATGATGCAGGTACGCTCTTATTTTGCCCAGTGAGCTGAGCTACTTGCAAGCATGTGAGTTGTCTAAAGGAAAGACAGTAAACATTTGCCCTGATTTATTTTTTGTATACATTTTTGTTGTTAAGAAACTTTTGAGCTACGAGCTATGCAAAAGAAATTACTATGTTGTTGGAGAATCCTATTCCGAAAGTAATAGCTGTTATTAAATGTTAAGCACACACTTCAAAAATGTAGCAAGCAAAATTACTTGTATTAACTTAATGTCTGTAAAAACTGTGTCTTTACTCGAAACTTTGAAAACTTTGTTCTCCAAATGGCTCTCCTCAGGAAAAGGCCCGATGGAAGGTTATGGGGTGCACCCAGATTTCAGATGGTCTATGGACTGACAGTGAAGGCAAGCCAGTGACCCCTAAAATTTCTTGCCAGCGCTAGCTGAAGCTACCCATTGTGGGAAGACAGCAATGCGAAATTTGGTTTTCACATACTGGTGTGCACCAGGTTTCACTGCAGAGCAGAAGTGTTTGTCATACCAAACGTGCCTCCAGCAGAGTGGTGGGGGAGCAGTGAGAACCTTACCTTCACACCTCCCATAGACTTTATACAGCTACCAAAGATAGGAAGATTATTGTATGTCTTGGTTTGTGCTGATTAATTTTTAGTCTGTATCCCAGGTTGCTTCCAGTGAGCAGGGACTTGCACTCACTGGTAATGTATTACACACCATTTATGCTAGGATTGGTGAAATAGTAGTTATATTTGTCGTACCCTCAAAGGACATTTAACCAAATGTTGCAAAGAGACTGGTATGAGAGGGCTAGATGCCTTACCTCTTGTTTTATGGGACAGTGTACTACCCCCAGAGGGGTACTTCAACTTTCAGCATATCAAATCCTGTTTGGAAAAATTGCCTAATTCACTCACGCTCACCTCCAGAGACTCAACAACACTCGGTGTTAGCAGCTCCAACTATGGATTATGTGCTGCAACTCTAAGGACAATTGAGAGACTTACATCGCCAAATGGGGAATATGCAAGTGCACTGCAAATGTGTAACTCCCATCAAGAAAGACAAAGAAGCAGACGTTCCGGTTGCCAAACCGAGAAGTGAACCAGAAGGCATCCTGAGTTGCTTTACTGCTCCTGAAGTGGCCCTGTCATAAGCCACCACCTAAGCCGCAGCTGGGTGCTACCCTTCAATCGTGTGAAGAGAAGAAGACAAGATGTCTCTCCTGTTTAATAAACTACTTTCTCCCCAACCCAACAAGAAACTTTTGGGTTACCATAGTGGAAGGGTGATTTGTTGCTGCTCTTATTGCTGCCTTTTCACAGGAATTTATTGGCTCTGCATGAGCTGAAGATTACTACGAGGATGCCCACAGGTGTTAGAGTGAGATCCGACGACTACTCCAGGATCTGAAGTACATCTGTTATATATGATTGCATTTTAGATTATTGCAAACATAATGGGTACAAGTATAAGATGCATAATATGGTGTGATGATCAGATAGAATCCATAAGGTTTAAATGTGAGCTACATGAACACTTACAAGAAGAATGGGACAATAAGTTACTTAAAATGCACAACACCATAGCTAAACGTACAGATCTTCAAGACTGCTGGATATGCACACATTCACCGGTATTCTCACAATCCATGCCACACCTGTTCCCCTTGATGAGCTCATTTTAGGAAAAATGACACATACACTTTTCCAGATCTTTCAAGCTACAACAACACAAGAGTTGCCCTGCCAATTCAATTGCAGGGTGGTCTTCACCCCCATGGTGGGTAGCAGTAAGTGACCTTTCAATGACAAACCCCAAGTTCTCATCCATATGCGGTACAGGTTCAACACCTCTCAGATGCAATAGAGCAAACACCACAAACACAGATTTAGGGTACATTCCCATAGATTAGGACACCTCAGAAGCAGTATTTCGCACAACGTCACAGTCCCTAAAATTAGGAGAACAAGCAAACACCTCAGTGTTCACAGGATTGACTTATCAGTTAATGGACAAAGCCTCAAACACATTAGTAGGACTTTTTCACATATACTGGTGTCCATCCCCTAGAGCAGGGTTCCCCAACTCCAGTACTCAAGACCCACCAACAGGTCATGTTTTCAGGATTTCCTTAGCATTGCACAGGTGATATAATTACTGTCGGTTCATTCTCCACAGGTGAAATACTTGATGTCAGTGCATTCTGTGAGATTTCCTGAAAACATGACCTGTTGGTGGGTCTTGAGGACTGGAGTTGAGAAACACTGCCCTAGAGTATGACCCCTTCAATGATACACATCTGAGATTTCCTACAGATTATTCACTAATTTAGGAAGTGACCATATTGTTTTTATGTATGAGGTTTTTAGGCACATAAGGTTTTCTGATCAAATACCTAGATCTACAATAACAAAAAGGAATGAATCCCACAAACCTTTGATCAAGTTCAATCCAGTATTACGTGCACTCATCATAGGAATGCACAGCGCACACAACATTGAATAGTTAGGATTAGTGTTGAGCGATTGCGTTGGCTATCGAGATCGATCGATAGTCGATAGTCGGCCGCTATCGATAAGGTTTTTCGATAGTGAGCATCGATTATGAGCGATGACCATTAAAGTCTATGGGAGAGCAACAACACCTTCATTATTACACCCAAACAAGGCTGGAGAAGCTGAAATTAACATCCACAACAGTCAAATGGATACGTGCTACATCTTAGGCAACACACTTAGGTTATAAAAGTCACAGAAAAAAAGTCACAGACCATTTACTATCCCTGTCTTGAACCACAGCCTGACCCTTAAACCTGCATCACCCACAAATTAAAAAGTGCCAGAAGGCAGTATGATTTGAACCATCATGGTTCTTGAACTGGACATTGTATATCCCTGTCCTGGAACGCAGCATGAGCCCCAAACCTGCATGACCCCCAGATTTAAAAATGCCGGAAAAAGGAGTCTTTCAACCACCATGTTAGTTGAACTGGACATTGACTATACCTGTCCTGGGCCACAGCATGAGCCCCAAACCTGCATGACCCCCCCCATTTAAAAAGTGCCGGAAAAAGGAGTCTTTCAACCACCATTTTAGTTGAACTGGACATTGACTATACCTGTCCTGGGCCACAGCATGAGCCCCAAACCTGCATGACCCCCACATTTAAAAAGTGCCGGAAAAAGGAGTCTTTCAAAAACCTTTTTAGTTTCACTGGACTTTTACTATACCTGTCCTGGGCACAGCATGAGCCCCAAACCTGCATGACCCCCACATTTAAAAAGTGCCGGAAAAAGGAGTCTTTCAACCACCATTTTAGTTGAACTGGACATTGACTATACCTGTCCTGGACCGCAGTATGACCATTAAACCTGTCTGACCCCCAGATTAAAAAGTGCTGGGAAAAGAAGTCTGTTATGTCTGTATCTGTTATGTTTTCGTATAATACACGGTATTTTTTGCACCTTTTCAATTCACCTGTGGTGAATATAGAATTGCTGTTTTAAGATTTACGTAGATGCTGCGTCAATGAACAGTGCTGGGTGCGCAAAAGTCAAAAACACGTAACTGTTATGTTTTGATATAATAAACGGTATTTTTTTTGCACCTTTCAATTCACCTGTGGTGAATATAGAATTGCTGTTTTAAGATTTACGTAGATGCTGCGTCAATGAACAGTGCTGGGTGCGCAAAAGTCAAAAAACACATAACTGTTATGTTTTGATATAATAAACGGTATTTTTTGCACCTTTCAATTCACCTGTGGTGAATATAGAATTGCTGTTTTAAGTTTAACGTAGATGCTGCATCAATGAACAGTGCTGGGTGCGCAAAAGTCAAAAAACACGTAACTGTTATGTTTTGATATAATAAATGGTATTCTTTGCACCTTTCAATTCACCTGTGGTGAATATAGAATTGCTGTTTTAAGATTTACGTAGATGCTGCGTCAATGAACAGTGCTGGGTGCGCAAAAGTCAAAAAACACGTAACTGTGATGTTTTCGTACGATACACGGTATTTTTGGCAACAAACAATATTGGTTTGTAATTTAAGTGCAAGGTGGATATATCAACAGTCACAGGTGTAATTGGTAAAATTGAACACCTATCTGAAATGTATACTGATAATAAAAGTGGAGTTTTGCAGCTAACAAAGAGACCTGCAGTTACTAGAAATTATGTTTATCCAATATAAGTTCAGGCTGCCCAATATCCAGGAAATATTTCAATAGCAAACTGTTAATAATAAAGATATTCCACTACAATGTCTACACTAAGTCTTGGTGAACTTTATCCAGTGTTCTTTATAGATAGAGCTTGTCTGTGTTCGCCCGCGGGGCCCCCCCCGCTCCCACCGCCGTGAATTTACAGCGGTAGATGCTGCTTTAAAATTCTCTAGCTAACTACATAAAATGTTCAAATCTCTAATCTAACTAAATTGGAAGGATCACAGCTAATAGTAGAGGTTTCTCTGTGCAGAAATAGACTAATTTCGCTGAGCTGTTTGGCCACAGGCAGAGCGCAGGTCCTATCCCTATGAGACACTGAGAGACACTGAGGCTGAAACAGGAAACGCTGTTCTATGTAAAACGAGGTCATGTGATTTTTCCAGCCAATCGCAACCATACACATCCCAGTCATGACGTCGCACACACATCTCACCCTGCTCTATTCTGTAATCTCATTTGCTGGCCGCCAAAATTACAGGAAGCGCCGAAAAAGGCGCGATCTTAATAGATGATGCACAGATTTTAACCTTAATTATCGCATGATCTGGAAATTTCGATCACCATAAAAACCTTGCCGATTTCAACTTTGTCGATAAAAATCGCTCAACACTAGTTAGGATCCCTTTTTTGACAACAATACTGATGAGATTTTTGATGCCATTGAGATTCTTAACAACCAAAGAGCAGTTTCACGCTACAGTATAGGATACACTTACACGCCCACAGGGCTCAACCCAGCAAATTGGTTCAGTGGCATCAGTGGGTGTTTTAGTGGAGTAGCCCATAAGCACACCCACATTTTTTTGTCAGCCTCATCATCTGGATCATGATCAAATGTATTGGGATAAGGAGAGTTTTCAAGAAACTTAAATGGTCAAAGAGTCAGAATATTACTACGGATGCACAACAAGAGATACCCCTTATCAATGAACCCCAGGGGTACTACGACTTAAGTAATGATAAAATTATCAGAGAGAGGAATGAAGCAGAATAAATGCAAATATGAATACAAATAATAATAATAATAATTTAATGCATTACTTTATAGTACTTTATAGTACTTATAGTGCTATCTCTTTAAAACCTGTCTTTTGCTATTCACTCAGTGAATTGAGTTTTTGCTAAATCATTCTGACTAGATGTGATTCTTGATCAACATGTTTATTTTACCTAAGAACAGTACACAACCCAACAGATAACGGGTCATCTTAGTCCGACTTTTGACTTTATACAAACATAAGATCTGTATTAAATGTCATTTGAGATTAATCATTATATCCTAGAAACAGTGTTATCATATTCTAGTAAGCAATGATGTGATGTGTATATTAAAGGATCTGATTGGTTTTATATGTATAGGCCCTATAACTTGGCTTGTTTCCTAATATCCGTGATTGGTTAAAGGAGTTGTCTCCCTACAGAGTTTCATAGGATACATGAATGAAATACTCTGCCACTTCCTGGTTCAGACTGACTAATTTGCATACAGCTCCTTGCTGTATTCAAGGTCTGTGTTTTCAATTGCTAATTAGCTCAGATTAGCTTAGTAGCTTCTGAAACTGCTAGCAGGTTTTATCTGATCCCTCAACAAAAGCCCTAATTACAGTGCTGTTTTCTTTAGATAAATCAAGCTTTTTACTGTCTAGCAGCACAGAGGCTGCTGTGACCTGTGTGATGACTTCACTCACTGCTATCACATAGAACAAACAGCAGGGGGGAAAGATGTACACAGGTCAGTTACTGAGGGAACTGAAATAGCCAGGGAGGTGATTAATTCACTTGTATCTCCTTAAGGAAAACAGATGAACAAAGCAATATATTTGGAAAATGTGTTTATTTTGTGTTGCCTACAATTTGGAAGCTATTCTTTGTAGCGAGACAACCCCTTTAAAGGTGTGGCTTCCTCAAACTAAGAGGTCCACCTTAATCCTATAAAAAGGACTGTATTAATTAATAAATTAGTTCTGATCATCTTGAATAGAACCACAGTGATCGCTGTCTTTATTACCGATCGAAGGAAGAATGAGAGTATAGTAGAAATATTGCCACATCAGGTGATAATGTATGGCCCCAAGTAGGTAGGTATATAGGGCCCCCTTAGATGAGTAGGTACATAGGGCCCCCAGCTGGTAAGTATATACTGTCCCAGTATTTAGGTAAGAGTATATAGGGTCTGCCCACCAGCAGTTAGGTAGGTATATATAGGGCCCAAAGCAGTTAGGTATATAAAGGGCCTCCAGCATTTAGGTAGGTGTATAGGGCCCCCTAGCATTTAGGTAGGAATATAGGGACCACTTTAGTTAGGTAAGTATACATAGGGCCCCTTGTAGCTAGGTAGGTATCTATATAGGGCACCCAGCATTTAGGTAGGTATATATTGTGGCAGAATGACCATAGGTGGTCAAATGGTGCTGCCACTAGGTGGTGTACATCAGAAGACCTGCTAGAAATGTGTCGGTGGGGGAAGCCAATTGTTGACGGTCAGCAACATTAGGTTGCTGACACTCGTACGTAGCATAGCTGATATCCAGCCATTATGGGTTGGCTTTCCCAGAACAGCTGCAGTTCGGTGGGTGGCTGTTCCCACGTTCCAGTTCCAGGGTTTTTCCAGGTCTATAAAAAGCCTGTTTCTCCAGGTAAACAGGGGGTGTGGTTGCTGCCTCCTGTTTTCGAGCAATAGCAGAGCTAAGTAAAGAGCTCTGGCCCCCAGAGGCTTGAGGGAAGCCTTTACAGTGTGACAGTATTGGTGGTCCTGGATGTTAGATCCAGACCCCTGAGTAGAGAGGGACTGCGTATGTTTAGTCAGCGGCCAGACGGCCAAGGAGTTTATTTGTGTTATGTTTGTTTTCCTGTACTTATCCTGAGGTCAGTTTCAACGTACAACCTGGCATCGGAGTGACATTTTGTTTGTGTGCCATTCACCGTTTACCAAAGATGGCAATCCTGTGAGCTAAGACCCCCTGAGCAGGTTCAAAATGATGGCCAAATGTGAGTGAAGCATCACATATGGTAGAGGTTTGCTATGGGCAGGACCGTGTCAAAGCTGGTGCACAAGGAATTGTATGTGAAGTCTTCTGCAGCAAGAGTTAAAGGGCCGGAAGCCTGATTGTTAAACCCTGCTGCTAAAAGACACACAACCACAAGCAGGCTGAGTTCTGTGGGATGAGATACTGTGTGTTCTCAGTGGAGAGAGGGGGAAACTGTGCATTAAGAGACTGTTACTGCCGGTTGAAAAGTTTTGTTTGCCATGGAGGAACTGCTCACCCAGTTGATGCAGGTAACCCAACAAACTGAGCAGCTGACCGCCAAAATATGGGAAGACAACCGGCAGCTCCAAGCACAATTTGAGGCACAGCATCAGGAACTAAGAGCCATGATAAGCAAGAGTCAGCGATCTGGGCCTACAGGTGGACATGTGCATGAGGGGATGTCCCGTGGCCTGGAGGCCGTATCGTCCATCAAAGAAGGAGTCCACTTTGGGAGAGATAGAACTGAGGGACCTGTGTCCTGCTGTTGCTATGGGCAACCACGTCCATCAGCAGGAGCCTGCTACCACCATCCAGCAGAGGGAGCCATGTTGGAGGTGTCACAGAGTGGAGAGTTGACTAGAGAGGATACCATAGAGGATACAGCCCAAAGCCCTGGAGTTCCAGGTGGGTGGAGCACCACCCAGGCTGACATGGACACTCAGCAGGAGAGATCCAGACTGAACCCAGCCATCATACGTGGTAAGACTGCTCCAGTGGGGTTTGTTATGTGCTATGGGACTGTTACTCATATATATATGATCTATGTGAGGACTTGGCTGGGCTAGATGGAGGCCCTAATATGATGCCAAGCCAGAAGAGTCCTGAGAGCAGTGGGGCTGTGATATGTGGACTTGACAAGTCTGATAAACTTAATGGTTATGACATATATGCAATGATGTCTATTGAAAATGCCAGTATTATAGCTAATCTGCCTATGATCCATGACAAGGTCACACCGCCTGAGCAGGGGAGGGGAGCTGTGTCACAAGGTTTGCTCCAGTTACTGCGTCCCTGTGTGAACAAGCGGCTAGAAGTGCTGTAACATAGAGCAGCTCAGGTCTGCACTTGGATGTCATGGCTGTTAGGGCTATGTGTACAGTAACTGTAGAGTGTGAATTAGCTTCTGCAGAAATACCAGCTCCAGCTATAGAGCAGACTAGTTCTAGTGTGCCCTTAGAGGTCATGGGGGGAGTGGCATGAGTAGCACAGGTGATGTGTGTCCTGTGATGGATAGCTAGCAGTTATGTCTATACTTGCCAACTGTTGAAAGTAAAAAAGCAGGAGACTTGAAGGTGCGACGCCGCGGCTAAAAAATCTGCATAACCACGCCCCTCTTGATTGGTGAGACACGCCCCTTTGAAAAAGCCACACCTACGCCACCTAACTGTATCACGACTCTGGATGAAAGCTAGGTTTTGGCGTCACCCAGCTTTCCTGGACTGTCGGTTAGCCTATTCAGCATCCAGGAGAGTTGGGAGATACCGCCAAACTGTGCCTACACCTAAACCATTACACTACAACCAATATTTCCACCATACAGTGATTATACAGTGGTATATACCAGTGTACACAGGCTCTGCAGACACTTAAGTGACTACAGTGCAGTAACATGTAAGGACTCACCAGAGACATCTCCTGTGACTGGAATTGTTATCTTTCCCTTTTCTTCTCCATCCTGTCCAGATGACTTCTTCCGACCATGACTCGTCCCTGCAAAATTTACCACACAAACACCTTAGAATTCTATTTTTTTCAGCACTTCCCTACCTGTAGCCACCTCTGTACAAGCAACATGGGGTGATAGGTGGGAGGTGTAGGTGGAAAGGTTATGGGGCAATAGGTGGAGTGATAGGTGGAGGTGAGAGGACTCTGGGGTAATAGATGAGAAGGTTATGGGGTGATAAGTGGAGGTGAGAGGACTATGGGGTATTAGGTGGAGAGGTTATGGGGTGATGAGGGTGTTGTATTTTGTGTTGGTACTAGGATGCATAACACAATGGTGGGGAGTGGTAGGAGAGAGGAGTACAGAGCACAGTTTACAATCTCTTTGGGGGAGCATAGGACCATCCCCCAGGAGATTATGCTACGGCTGCGCCTGCACTCCCCAGAATCATATTGTGCATGTTAAACTCCATACCCTGCATCCCTTGAAGATCTAAAAGATCAGTTGAGGGAATGATCTTCATGGGATGCAGGAGATGGAGTTTTGTACTGTCATTTTTTTTTTTTTATGTCCTTATATTCATACAGGTTTCCCCTTTGGACTATGTCGGATTCATTGGATTATTTTGGACCAACGTTGGATTGATTTCTATAATAAAATGGTGAAAGAGGGCTGATGTCGGGGAGTGTTCATTTAAATAAAAGTTTTTTGTGTAATTTGTGTCGGTTTTTTTTTTTCATTTCATTTCAGTTTTAGTAATGGTGGTATCTGACAGACACTCTCCATAACTAGCGCTCGGGCTTGGTGTCAACCAGCAGTAGTTTTTGTCATCCCTAGGCTGACACTAACCCCGTGTCACTATTGCCCCAGTACCTAAAGCACCAGGGGTACTGGGAAAAGCCGGTAACTGTCAGAAGTGGACCCTCTAATGTGATGGTCCACTTCTGGGGTGGCTGTGGGCTGGTATTTTTTAGAATGAGAAGGGACCAGTGTTAATGGACGATCCCATTCTGGTATTAGCAGGCTGCAGATGTTGGTTTCACCTTGGCTGGTTATGGAAAATGGAGAGGACCTCTCGTCTTATTTTTTTTCAAATATCATTTATTTATCGAGAATCCTACAGTGGGCACCTCCTGTAATCATTACAGTGGATGCCCGTGTGCAGATTCTCATTAAATAAATAAATTTTCAGAAAAAAAAACGACGTGTGGTCCCCTTCAATTTCCATAACCAGCCAGGGTAAAAACCAACAGCGGCAGCCTGATATTATCATAATGGGAAGAACCATCGATACTGGACTCTTCCCATTCTAAAAATACCAGCCTGCAACTGCTTCAGAAGCGGACCATCACAGTAGAGGCTCCACTTCTGATGGTTACCAGCTCTTCCCAGTACCCCTGGTGCATTGGGTACTGGGGTAATAGTGACACAGGGTTAGCTAGACACCAAGCCCGAGCGATAGTAATGAAGAGGCATCTCTCAGATACCTCCACTACTATCACTGGAATTGTATGGAAAAAAAACACACACAAATTGCACATAAAACTTTTATTTAAATAAACACTCCCCGATACCAGCCCTCTAACTATTTTATTTAAAAAAAAAAATCTAAGTTTGATCCGACGTAGTCCACAGAATCCGACGTAGTCCAAATGGGAACCTGTAAATAAACAAACATTGCACTCATACATATCAGCTGGATACCCTATTTAGCATCCAAGAAAGCTGGGTGACACCCATCACCCACAGGTAACATCCAGCTTTCCATGATAGGAATACTGGATGCCACCTTTGGGGGATGGAGTGTCACCCAGCTTTCCTGGATGCTGAATAGGCTATTGCCATAGGCAATCACCAGAGTCTGTTCCCTGCGGCCTGTCTCCTGACCTCTGCAGCCACCAAAGACAGACCGCAGGGGGCAGGAGAAAGGGAGCAGAGGGCAACTTCTACCCCTTGTGGCCTGTCTCCTGCCCATTGAGACCGCCAGAGACAGACCGCAGGGGCCAGGAGACAGGAGCAAGGGACAGAAGATAAGTGGGCAACTCCAACCCCTTGCACATTCAAACACACACCCCTCCCACACACACACATACCCCTCCCCCAGAGACTCAAACACACACACACCCCTCGCACACACACAAACACACCCCTCACTTACACTGAAATACACACACCCCTCACTTACACTGAAATACACACACACCCCTCGCACACACACTGAAATACACACACCCCTCGCACACGCACTGAAATACACACACACACACCCCTCACTTACACTGAAATACACACACACCCCTCGCACACGCACTGAAATACACACACCCCTCGCACACACACTGAAATACACACACCCGCTTCTCGGCCTTTTGGCTAAGATCAAGTGTAGTATCTGTTCTTATCAGAGCGGGTACAGCTTGAGAAACTGAACTGAGCTGAAACACACGGCGGAATACTCCCAGTTCCAGCGATCACCGAGGAGACCCCACAGAAGAGGAGGAGACGACGACAGCACCCCGAAGGACTACAGGACCCCTGCATCGTGGAGGAGGAGGAACCCCAGCTTCTTGAAGACACCCCCTACTTTGTCTGCGGATTTCCCGGCTTCCAGGAGGAGACCCCCACTGCTTCGAGGACACCCCTGCTTCCAGAAGACCCCCTTGCTTTGAGGATTCCCCCCCCCCCCGGCTTTCCAGAGGAACCCCCTTACTTTGTTCGAGGCCCCCCAAGAAGACCCGGATCTGTTCTTCTGCACCCCAACGCTGAGGAACCCCTGCCCCCTTTCGCTGAGGAGCTTTTCGATGCCCCCCCCCCTTGTTTTTTTTTCTGCTGCAGAGAAAGCTCCCCCTGGGAGAATCTCGCTCCCCCGACTACGAGTGGGGGACCCGCCCCCCGGCACCCGCCCCCCAGAAAAAATCTTTTTTTTTTTTTTTCCCTTTTGTCTTTGCCTGAGGATCCTTGGCTCCTCAAAAAGGCCCACAAAAAAATTTCAGAGGAGCCCAGAGGGGCCCGGAGCTGAAACCCCGGGCAGCCCCCCTTTCCCCCGGACCATGGGGGCCCAGGACAAAGGACCCAGCCCCTCCACCCCCAAAGGGTTTAAAGGGTCCCCCTTTGTGGCTGGCTGAAAAACCCGGGTCCCTCCTTTCTTGCCTCCCTGAAACCTCCCCCAGTCGAAAGGCACCCAAACCCCCCACCACGGAGCTCCTAAACGGGAAACCGGGGTGAGGCAGAATTTGGTTTTAAAAAACTCAGAGAGGTGGATGGTGGGTCCGACAGGGTTTGGGGGACGTGTTTTGTAAAAAGAGTTGTGGACCGGGGCCCTTTCAGTGGGGGGCCCGA
The DNA here is from genome assembly GCA_025379985.1 of Phyllomedusa bahiana. Lineage (NCBI taxonomy): Eukaryota > Metazoa > Chordata > Amphibia > Anura > Hylidae > Phyllomedusa > Phyllomedusa bahiana. Next base: position 29,996 of record JAODAL010020442.1, read on the forward strand.
AACCCTTAGCGTTCAGGTTTTTCCTTTAAACCGGGTCTTTTCTAGGGTAACTTTTGCTTCCATCAGGTTTTCCCAAAGGTACGGGAGGCCGTCAAGACCGCCGTACCCGATTCCCCCTTTTCTCTCGTTTCGTGGGGAGTTTGCCCCATGCAGAAAGAGGGAGGGGAAAAAACCGGTCTCCTTGCGAAACCCGCATAAAACCAAACCCAAAAGAATTTTGCCTTTCCTTTCCCCGGTTTACTTTTTATGTGGTGGGGGAAACCCAACCCCCGGGACCCCTTAAGGGAAAAGGGTTTTTGGACGGGGAGATGGTCTTTTGCTTTTGGGGGCTAGAAAGGACAAGATGGGGGACGGTGCCCCTTTGCCCCTGCCCCACCCAGTTCTTTTTGGGGCCCTTTTATATTCTACCCCGACAGCCCGCAACCGTAGGAGGTGGGGTTTGGGAGGGCATAGAGCTAGGGGACTGAAAAGGGCCCTCCCTGCCAAAAACGCCGGGTCAGGGGACACGGCCCCAAGAATTGTCCCCCCCCTTTATGCCCCCTGTAACCTCTGCGGGTTTAGTCCCCCACCTTTTCAGGGATTCCCCGGGAAAAGGGGAAAAGGGTTTTGGGCCAAAAGGAGGGGGCGGGCCCCGGCTAGCCCGGGAAACCGGGCGCCGGCCCCCGCCGCAGCCCGCGCCCCCCCCAAAGGGTTTTGGCCCGCCTCCTGCCCACCCCCAAAAACACAGGTAAGGGGGCGAAGAGGTTCCCCACCCCGGCCCCCCCCCTCCTCCTCGGAGGTTTTACCCTTTTCACCCCCCCCCCCGGATCCCAAGGTACCTCCCCCCCCCTCCCCGCCTCTCCTCCCCCCCCCCCGTGGCCGAGGGCCCCTCCAGTCTTTTGCGCCCACCCCTCCCCCGGGAAAGGAATTTCCCCCTCTTCCCCCCCCAGGTACTGTTGTGGAAAAAAAGGAAAGATGCAGAGGAGGACTCCCCGGGCACCAGCAAAAAGAGTCATCGTGGACTTGGAGCAAATCCCCCAGAAACCCCCAAAAAAAATTAAAAGAGGAACAGTTTGTGCAGGGTGGTGGGGAAAATCTCACCGCGAAGGGGGGGGGGGGGGAGAGCACTTCGGGGGACCCAATCGGGGTCCAGGAAGCCCCCCCAAAAACGTGCCTACACGGGGAAACCACACTGGGCCATTTCCTCTTTGGCCCAATTTGAGGGGCCCGTACTACGGGAAGGGGGAGGAAAATTCCCGAGGGTTCATGGGATAAGGTGGTAATGGGAAAGGTCTAACCCTCCCCCTTTTTTCCCAAAAACATGGCTAAATTTTTCAAACTTTCGATAAATGTGAGGAGCCTTAGAGATGGTTTAAATGCCCGACAGTATTAAAACCCTTTTTTTCCAGTCAGTTAGCCCCAATTATACTTTTTAAGGAGGTGTTTTTTGGTTCGTTCCCGGGGCTTACCGCCATCTCGTGGCGTTGGGGTTTACGGTCCTTCCTTCTGGGTTTTGACGGTGGCGACTGCAAAAATCCCCCGGGGGGGGCCATCTTGTTCAGGGGGGGGCGGGTTCACGCTTGACTCGGCCGGGGGGCTCGTCTGCGGGGGGCTTCTTGTGTGGAGGGGACCTGGGCAGGGGAAAACCCCTTCCCTTCATTTAACCCTGTAAAGCTTTTCCCCGGGGCAAGGGCCCCCCCGCCTGGGGGCCCTTTTCCAGGGACGCGGGGGCCCCCTTGCTACCACCAAGCCCGGGGGGTGGCCCCCTGATTTCAAAAAGTCCTATAATGGGGACGGCCCGGGGTTCAGGCACCTCATCTAAACTCGATGTCACATCCAAACTGCTTTTTAGAGAAGAAAACGAAAGGGTTTCCCTTTAGAGAATTTTTGGGTTTATGGGCAGAGGTCCGTGAACTATTCGTGGAGCCCGGGCCCCCGGCTCTCTAAAGCCCCGAGGGATCGACTTTGTCTTCGGCTCGAGAGGCGGTCCCCGGAGGGTTTGGTTCCCTATGGTCCCCTTTCCCTTTTTCTCCGACCCCCGGGCCCCTTAGTTTTCCCGGGCAAACCTGGGCAAAGGCTTCCCCCTGGGGCCCGGATACTGGGGCTGAACGCTCCCCGTTGGCTTTGGGAGGACGTTTCTCGAGGAAATTAGGGCCGGGGCCCATTGGTCGGAGGAAAAGACAAGGTATTCTTCCCTAATCTCTGCGACTGGGGGGCAAATTTTTTGAAGGTGGGTTTTTGAACCTTTTTTTCAAACGAACCCCCGCCAGCAGGCGTGCGAAAGGGAAAAGGGCCTTTAAGCGATGCAACGAAGCTGGGGTTCCCCGCAGGACCTCCCCGGGCGGCCCCGGGGGCGCGGGGGTGAAACTGGAGGAGGCCCCAAAAAGGGCCGAAAAGCACTTTGAGGGGAATTCCCGGGAAATCCTCTTTCGGGTCCAAGGGGGAACCCGGGAGAAAGGTGAAAGTGTAAATCTTTCTTTTTTCAGGGGAAAATCCCGCCGGCAAAACACCTCTGAACGGGGGTTTGGCCGGAAAATGAGAAAGGGTAAAGGGGGAAGTGATGGGGGGGCTTTTCGGAATTCTAAAAGAAAACCCCTACCCCCCCAAACCGCAGAGGGAAAACAAAGCGGATAAATTCCTGGGAGGTATCCAAACACCCTTGTTTCCCCCCAGGTGCTACCGCCCTGAAAAGCCCCCCCCCACGGGAGAGGAGGGTGTTCTCTGCCGGGCCAAAATCCTTTTGAACCAGGGAGGAGCCGGGCACGACGGTCTCCCCCCCGAACTTTTCGTCGCGCTGGGGGGACCCATCTGTCCCCACCTGCTGGAGGTCTATAAAAAAAAAGGGAAAGGGGGGATGGCGGCGGAGGGCAGGGAAGCCTGTTCGCTGAGAAAGGGGGATAGACCATTTTTTTTAAGCGCAAGGGGGAGAGGTGCCCATCTCAAGAACTGGCGCCCCATTTCCTGCTTTTAAAGTCGACTAAAAATCCCCGGCAAAGGTAATGGCAATGGGGTTTAAAACTGAACAGACGAGTCATAAAACCCCCCCAGGGCCTGCGGGTTCCCCGGTCGCAGGGTCGCGGATAGGGCCCGCCTTTGGGGAGGGACCCCCGGGTTTCCAAATACTTCCCAAGGGCCCCCGCAACCCGCACCTGGTCAGTCTGGGGTCCGGGAAAAAGGGCCTTTGACCGGGGCTCCCACTTTTTCATGGGTAAGGTTTGCGCAAGGGTTGGTTTTTGGGGATATGTTTTGCTCTGTCATTTAAACTGATTGTATTCTGACATTTTCAGGGTCGGTGCTGGTGAAACAGCTGGGGAAAACTGACCCCTTTCCCCTCTTGTTGGGGGCAGGGCAAGGCTGTCCCCTTTTACCTCTCCTTTTTGTGTGTTGCCCTAGAGCCTTCGGGCCCAGGCTATCCGCCAGAAGGGAGAGTCAGAGGGAAACACCGCACCGGGGGCCCGGACGCTCGAAATCAAATGCTCACTCAAAATGGACGACGGAAAGGTTTCTGCGCCCGACCCCGTCGGGGACGGCACTCGTCCCGACTGGATTTCATCAAGATCCTGGCAAACTGGTTCGGTAAGGAAAGGGCGGGGGGGTAAAATTCTTTGGGAAGAGGGGTTTTTTAAAGGGTGAAATCCCAAAAATTCGGTCCCCTTTTGGAGTTTTCAGGGGTCCCTTCCCGGAAGGTAAAGCCCTTGGTTTTGCGTAACGAGATTTCGCCCGGGTTTTTCTCTACACCGCCCGGGCCCCGGGCCCCCCCCCCCCCCCGCACCCTGTGGGCCCGGGCCTTTTCCCAGGGCCAATGGGCCTACCACCCGGGGGTCGAAGATGGATCGAGTCAAAAAGCGTTCCTACCCAAAGGGTCTCCTGAAGGGGGGGAAAGGGATCCCCCGGGAAACCCCCCCTGCTGAGGGTTTCTTTTTTTTGCAATTGCATCCGCCGCACCCCCGTTTCCAAGAAGAGCGGCTCTGCGGGCAGAAACTTTTTCCCCCTTTTTCCTTTCCCACCCCTTTTGGTGCGGCCCCGGGGGGGGATCAGTTTGGGGGAGCCCTTTCCTTGCAAACTGGGAGGGCGCCTTGGTTTTAAATTTGGGCGTCCCCCCGCTTCGTGAGGGAGCCCATCTGGAGGGGTTATTTTAAGCCCGATTTTTGGGAAATCCAAGGGAATCCCAAGCTCATCAAAAGCCAAAGGGCCCGCTGGGGGACGTCCCCCCATTTTGCCGGGCGACACCCCCTCCAGCGGTTTTGGAAAATTTGGGTTTTTTCTAGCAGGATCACCAAGAACCCAAGGACATGTGGGATGGTTATCCAGGGGGGTCTGCCCCCAGGTCCTTCAAAGCATGGGCCCGGAAACCCGAGTTTAAAAAGCGGTAAAATTTCCCGCGGTTTTCCTTTTGTGGAGGAGACCCCACTCCATCTTTTATGGGAATGCCCCTTTGCTCAGCGTTTGTTGGATTCCCTACAGCACGAACTTAAGGACTCCGTACCCAGTGTCACGGGTGGTCCCGCAGCCCCTCGCCCGGGCTGCGGGCGCACTCGTGCTGTCACCCGTCGGGTCCCCGCGGTCCCTGCCGGTCCCGCGGGTCGGGTCCCGGCTTCCCCCTTACCTTCCTGCGCTCCCGAGTCCTCCCGTCCTCCTGGCCGGCCGGCGTGCGCGTGCCCGCGCCGGCTCTCGGGGATTTAAAGGGCCAGTACGCCCATTATTGGTTAAGGCTGGCAGGTGACCCTATTTAACCCCCTTCCTTCCGGGTCACCTTTGCCGGATCTTTAGTGCCGTTCAGCCTTTAGAGAAAGCGTCTTCTGCCTCGTTGCCTGACTTCCGTGTACCGAACCTTTTCGCTCCTGAATCCTGACCACGAACCGTTGCCGCCTGTCCTGACCTCCTGCCTGTCCCCGACTTCGCCTACGTCTCACGATTCTGTACCACGCACTGCCTTGTCTACCACCGCTTTGCGGCGGGCTCTGGTGAAAACCGGGTTCTACTTAGACTCCGCCCCCTGGTACGGCTTACACCATCGCTTGCGGTGGTCCAGCGGATCCACTACCAGCATTCGTTACACCCAGGAAACATATAAAGCACACGTCCGTGCTTTATGGGCTCTTTCCTGGGGTACACACAGTCGCGGCCATCCAGGAGGCCTGGCGCCTTTTGAACTGCTTTAAGGACGCTCTATGGATCTCCAGGAACCGCCTTACCCTGCACAGAGAGAAGATGTCGGTGGAAGATTGTCGGCGGCTGATTCACAGCCAGCTCAGAGACTATTACAGCCTGGATAATCTGGAGGGAGATGACGATCTTTAATGCTTATTTGCTGTATTGTTATTTGCTTAATAATTGTCCTTTCCCATAACCCTCTTCCCTCTAGTGTCTACTGTGCATATCATTTTAATAAAGCTTCGGGCCTTTGTGTAACCTTTTCCCACACAGGTCTAAAGCTAGTTACCGTACTTAGACGTTTTACAGTAGAAATATGTTCATAGAGAATAGTGTACTATTGCATGCTGGTACTAATATAGATATAGATTAGCATGGGATTTACATAAGTTCCAATGGTAGGAATATTGTATTGTATTGAATTGTATGTATGCTTTATTGTGTGAATGTAATTTATTCCCGAGCTGCGTCTCGTGGCTAGGATGTGTGTATGTATTAGACGATTTGGTTGCAAATAAACTTTTATTCAATCAAAAAATGAAATGTACACACCCCTCGCACACGCACTGAAATACACCCCCCTCGCCCACGCACTGAAATACACACTCCCCCCTCACCCACGCACTGAAATACACCCCTCCCTCGCACGCACACTGAAATACACACCCCCCTGTCGCATGCACACTGAAATACACCCCCCCTGTCGCACGCACACTGAAATACACACACACACCCCTCGCACTCACACTGAAATACACACACACCCCTCGCACCCACACTAAAATACACACACACCCCTCGCACCCACACTAAAATACACACACACCCCTCGCACCCACACTAAAATACACACACCCCTCGCACCCACACTAAAATACACACACCCCTCGCACCCACACTAAAATACACACACCCCTCGCACCCACACTAAAATACACACACACACACACCCCTCGCACCCACACTGAAATACACACACACACCTCGCACATATACTGAAATACACACACACCTCGCACACACCCCTACCCTCACACACACTGAAGCATGCACACCTCTCCCCTCACACACACTGAAGCATGCACACCCATGCCCCCGCACACACACTGAAGCATGCACACCCATCCCCCCTCACACACACTCTGCCACAGTCCTCCCCTGCACACACTGAAGCATGCACACCTCTCCCCTCACACACACTGAAGCACGCACACCTATGCCCCTGCACACACACTCTGCCACAGTCCTCCCCTGCACACACTGAAGCATGCACACCTCTCCCCTCACACACACTGAAGCATGCACACTCCTCCCCTGCACACACAAATTATGCCACAGTCCTCCCCTGCACAACTCACCTGTCTTGCTGCTGGTTCTCCGTTCGAGGGAGGGGCCGGAGCCTCGCGGCTCCCGCTAAGCCCCGCCCGCTTCCCAGTAGTTCTCGGGGCTCCCTACCCTCAAGCAGCTTCCTATGAAGCTACGAGAGCATTGCCGGCTGCGGCCGAGGATGGTGGCTTCAGGGGAGCGTCAGGAGACGCTACCTTGATGCCTCCTTATTACACATAAAACCTCCAGCAGCTATTCAGCAGTGGGAGGTTGAACAACTGAAGCGGGAGGGCGGGACACGGCCCTCATTAGCGGGAGTGACCCACCAAAAACAGGAGGGTTATGTCCTGATCCTGTTGGTCCCAGAGAGATGTTTGCCTATTCTAATGGAAACTCTGCAAGTGTGTTGCCTGAAAGGGAAAAGGCAACCCATGAATGTGATTTCTCAGCTGCTGAGTATGAGGAGACTGGTATTAAAAATGTGAATGTGCTGCTTATTAACCATAGCGAAAAAAACACTCTGTGAAGAGTCTCCATTTCAGTGGTGGAGTGCTGCAGTGTAAGGATGGTGATTATTCAGATGGGAATGATGTAAAAACTTGTGCCAAGGCAGATTTAGTTGGAGATCTGGATTATGCCACTGCCGGGAATGAGGAGGATGGTTGTGCTGGGATCTGTACTGCAGCTGAGGCCACTTGCTCCAATGGTTGCTGTGTTTCCAGTAGCTTTTACTGCAATGGCCAAGGATGCTGTGTGGAAAGATTTGAGCTGCTGGGACACCATAGAGGTGGATGTATGCTTAAACCCTAGTGAGGGGCAAGTGAGCATGTTTGAATCCTCAGATGATAAAGAGGTGCCTGGTTCTTAGGCAACTGATAAATCTATCACAGAGGTGTTATGTCCAGTGATACGTGGAGACCTACAGGTGGGTGCCCTCAGCAGCCAGATGTCCGCTGCACCTACTAGTGTTAAAAGTGTCATTGTGTTGCCTAATGAGAACACAGCAAGTTTGGTGTATATGTGGGAGAACCATAAAGATGGCCCGGTGGCTTTGAATGATGTCCCATTTATAAATGTGTCTGCCATTGACTACAGCGCTCAATGTGAGTATGACTGTGAGCAAGAGATAGGAGTGACACTGGTAGAGGTGGAGAGTTCTACCTAAATGATGGTTACAGTGGATGTTCAGGAAACATCTCCACACGCTGCAGAAGGTCTGCTGGTAAACAGAGGTCCAACCAGGGGTCTTTTGCTTATGTGAGACCCAAAATAGTGAAGACACTGCCCAGTGGGCACAAGGACAAGGTGTGTGGGAGAAGGCTGCAAGTTATGATAACATTGGTACTGGGGTTGTCAGTAGTAGCCCTGTGAAGGTCAGCATGTGGGCTGAAGGTGGGGACTTAAATGTTCCAGAGCAGGTATGCGTGATGTCACTTATGAAAAGTGGCTATGACCAGTCTGTCGCCCATTATGGGATGAGAGCATGGTTTGAGCCCACAGCTGATCTGTACGTGAGAAATGTTGTCTCTGCACCTGAGGATGTAGAGAAGACATTGGCCCTGTGTAGGAGCTTTGACCCCAGAGGAAGGGTTGGGCAGGTTGATCAAGTCCTACGGCCGTTATCAAAGGGGGGGATATGTGGCAGAGCGACCATAGGTGGTCGCATGGTGCTGCCACTAGGTGGCGTACATCAGGAGACCTGCTAGAAACGTGTCACCGAGGGCCGGCTCTCTGTGGGGGAAGCCAGGTGTTGTCGGTCAGCAACATTAGGTTGCTGACACTCGTACTTAGTACGGCTGACGTCCAGCCATTATGGGTTGGCTTTCCCAGAACCTCTGCAGTTTGTGTAGGTGGCTGTTCCCACGTTCAGGGGTTTTCCAGGCCTATAAAAAGCCTGCTTCTCCAGGTAAACAGGGGGAGTGGTTGCTGCCTGCAGTTTTGGAGCAATAGCAGAGCCGAGGAGAGAGCTCTGGCCCCCAGGGCTTGAGGGAAGCCTTTACGTGGGGACGTATTGGGGTCCTGGATGTTAGGTCGACCTGGTAGAGGGGGGACGTGTAAGTCAGGGGCCCAGAGGGCCCCGAGAAGTTTTTGTTATGTTTGTTTTCCTGTACTTACCCTGTTTGGAGAATAAAACTAACTGAGGTCATTTTCAACGAACAACAAGATGTCGGAGGGACATTTAGTTTGTGTGCCATTTTAACCCTTTCCCGAGAGGCGATCCCGTGACTAAGCCTCTGAGCGGTCCCAAAATGGTGGCCCAAAAGTGGTGAAGCATCATATATATATGGCCCCTTGTAGCTAGGTGGGTATAAATTTTGGCTCCTTGTGCTTGGGGTATGTGGACCCCGTGATATATGGACCCCTTTTGGAATGTGTATATATTTATATATATATATATATATTTTTTTATATATATATATGCACCAATTTTTAAAAAAAAAAGATAAAAATATTACTCTCCCCTCGTCTCCTGTTTGACTCCTCCTTGAATCCCAGTTCAACATCTACAAAGCCCTAAGCCTGGCTGGGCTTGGGCCTAGTATAGGCAGTGGCGCAATGACATCAATGCATCACGCTGTTGCCTCTAGTGGCTGAATGTCCAGGATCAGTGTATTTCGGCCGTTCAGCCTCTGACACTTCCTGCTCTGCACAGGCGGTGGCGATCGTAGTTGAGTGGCGAGGGCGCCTTGCGGGTCCTCTTGGATTGGGGGCCCAGTTGCAATTGTGATCTATATATATGCCCCCTATAACCCTGTATGTGCGTGTTTGTGTGTTGTGTGCGCGTGTGTGTGTGTGTGTGTTTTTATATTTATTTTATATATATATATTTATTTTTTTTTTAATATATTATATATATATATATTATTATATAATATATTTTATATATATATTTTATATTTAAATTTTATATATATATAATTATATATATGGCGAAAGAAATATTTTTTGGGAGAAAAATTTATTCTGTTTGAGAGAAAACAGATCTACGATCACTGTGTGGAGGGTAAAGCCACAGTCCTTTCACTTTAAAAAAATCTGGTTTTAAAATCTTAACGCATCTAGGTTCAATCAAAAAATCTTCTTACTTAAAACAGGACCTCACAAAAAACTTCTTATAAAAGAGAATAGAAATTTATTTTTCAGTCCTCAAAGAATCATAACATTACAAGTTACAGAAATATAAAATACATAACAAAATATGCATTTACTTTACCCTTATGAATGTATGTGTGTTGGTTTAAAAATAGGAACCCCTTTTTTTTATAGCCCAGAGAAGCCTCAGGGTTGTTCCACCCATGCTTCTTTCCCCTTTCTCAAAGGTTTTTTGGGGCCCGCCCCGGGGTTCCCCCCCTTGGTTTATTTACACCCCCCCTATTTCCCTTTTTTCCCGTGGGGGTTTGTGCTTCAATTGACGGGGCTGCAATATTAGAATACCATTTGTGGAATACATTTAAATATACCAGGCTCAGCTTCTGGTATACTCCCTCTTCTGATGTCATTGGCTGATAACTCCCTAACTAGTTGTGATCGGTTTAAACCAGCCTACTAGTTTCCAAAATAGCAGTGCAAGCAACTTTTTAAAATAGAATTTGTACATGTGAGTGCAGTTGGCTATATTTTAACCCTTTGTGTATTTATTGACTGTATACTATGATTATTGTACATTATAACTGTCAAATCACCTTTTAACAATGGCTTCTGTATGCTCCCTGTAACTCTGCCTGCCCATCTATATATACGACACCTTTAACCCTGCTTGCCTACCTATATGGGCCCGTATAACCACCCTAAAACATGCCCACCTATATGGGCCTTTAGCCCCCCTTAAACCCTACCTACCTATATGGTCCCCTATAACCTCCCTAAACCATGCCTACCTACCTATAAAGCCCTTTACCCCACCTAAACCCTGCCCGCCTTTGGTCCTATAACCCACCTAAACCCTGCCTGTACCCTTATTGTCATTATCCTACCTAAACCGTTGCCCATCTTTTGGCGCCTTTTGCTCCCAAAAACCCTGTGTTTGTATTTAACTTACCCTACTTAAAGCCTGTCTGCCAAGTTGGGGCCCCTTATAGCCTACTTACCTACTAATCTACCCAGCTACCTGGGGCCCAGCTACAGCCTACCTGTGGCCCACCTACTGCTTACTTAGCTACCTGGGGCCTACTTGCCTATCTGGGGCTGCCTACCTAACTGATGCCTAACTACTACTTACCTAGGATCTATCCCCCTAACCCACCGTAGCTTTACCAATTGAGCCTGCCCATTTCTAGGACAATCTTCCCAATTTTACCCACTACCTAACTGGAGGCCCACCAATCATTTCCTAGGGCTACCAACCCCTTTTAATGGGGGTCTACCCGGGGAAAATGATTCTGAGGGGTAAAGGGAACAGCTATAAAACAATACCCGGGGGGGTTTAACCCTTTTTCTCCCTCTAGGAGAGGGGGGCGCTAAATATTGTTTCTGTCTTCCCCCCGTTTGGGTTTTTCAGAGGTGATGGGGGGAGTGAGGTGTGGAAAAATGAGGATTCTAAGATATTTGTGTCCAAAACTGCAGGGCGAGTGGGGTGGGAGAAGTTCACGGAGTCTGGACCGGGGGTGCAGGGAAAAAGGGGGAAATTTAAAGATCGTCAGGAAAAGGCACCTGTGAGTCCAAGATGTACTGCACTGCAATCCTTATGTTGCAGAAATCGTGTAAATGGTGTCTATCACTATATGTCTACTATATGGTGGTTAAATATAGTCTGCAGAGCCTGTATACACGTATCTACCTCTATGTGGTTAATATATGGCGGTTATATTGGTTTTTTGTATATGTATATTTTCGTATTTGTGAGTTAGGTAGATGGGGCGATACTATTGACAAAAGTTGAAATCGGCACGGTTTTTACGTTTATCTAAATTTCCCGATGACTAGTGATGAGCGATTGTCTCAACTATCATTACCGGATCGATAGTCGATATCGGCAATTATCATGCCGATATCCGATAGCCGATAATAGATAATCGCCAATGACCATTAAAGTCTATGGGAGAGGAAAAAACAGTTCATTTTTTACCCCCAAAAACATGGGAGGAGAAGCTGGAATTAAACATCCACAAACAGTAAAACTGGATACGTGCTACATCTTAGGCAAGACAATTAGGCAACAAGAGTCACAGAAAAAAAAGTCACAGACTATTAAACTATCCTGTCCTGTACCACAGCATGACCCTTAAACCTGAATGACCCACAAAATTAAAAAAGTGCCGAAGGCAGTATTATTTGAACTATCATTTTAGTTGAACTGGACATGGGACTTCCCTGTCCTGTACCACAGCATGCCCCTCAAACCTGCATGACCCACAGATTAAAAAGGCCGGAAGAAAGTAATCTTTGAACCACCTTTTTAGTTGAACTGGACTTTGACTATGCCTGCCCTTTGGACCACAGCATGCCCCTTAAAATCAGCATGTTTCCACAGATTAAAACTTTGCCGGAAAAGAAGTCTTTGAACCACCAATTTAGTTTAACTGGACATTGACTATCCCTGTCCTTGACCGCAGCATGACCCTTAAATCTACATGACCCACAGATTAAAAAATGACGGAAAAAGGAATCTTTCAACCACCATTTTAGTTGAACAGGACATTGACTATGCCTGTCCTGGACCGCAGCATGACCCAAAAACCCACATGACCCACAGATTAAAAAGTGACGGAAGAAAGTAGTCTTTGAACCACCATTTTAGTTGAACTGGAAATTGACTATACCTGTCCTGTACCACAGCATGACCCTCAAACCTGCATGACCCACAGATTAAAAAGTGCCGGAAGAAAGTAGTCTTTGAACCACCATTTTAGATGAACTGGACATTGACTATGCCTGTCCTGGACCGCAGCATGACCCTTTTAAATCTACATGACCAACAGATTAAAAAGGGGCCTGAAAAAGGTGTCTTTAAACCCCATTTTAGTTGTACAGGACATTGACTATCCCTGTCCTGGACCACAGCATGACCCTCCAACCTGCATAACCCACAGATTAAAAAGTGCCGGAAAAAGGAGTCTTTGAACCACCATTTTAGTTTCACTGGACATTGACTATGGCTGTCCTGGACCGCAGCATGACCCTTAAATCTACATGACCCACAGATTAAAAAATGACAGAAAAAGGAATCTTTCAACCACCATTTTAGTTGAACAGGACATTGACTATGCCTGTCCTGGACCGCAGCATGACCCAAAAACCCACATGACCCACAGATTAAAAAGTGTCGGAAGAAAGTAGTCTTTGAACCACCATTTTAGTTGAACTGGAAATTGACTATACCTGTCCTGTACCACAGCATGACCCTCAAACCTGCATGACCAAAAGGATTAAAAAAGTCCCGGAAGAAAGTAGGTCTTTGAACCACCATTTTAGATCAACTGGACATTGACTATGCCTGTCCTGGACCGCAGCATGACCCTTAAATCTACATGACCCACAGATTAAAAAGTGCCTGAAAAAGGTGTCTTTAAACCACCATTTTAGTTGTACAGGACATTGACTATCCCTGTCCTGGACCACAGCATGACCCTCCAACCTGCATAACCCACAGATTAAAAAGTGCCGGAAGAAAGTAGTCTTTGAAGCAGTATTTTAGTGAAATGGACATTGACTATCCATATCCTGTAAGCAGCATGACCAAAAACCCGCACAGGTGTCCTTAGGGGACCATCAGCAGAAAATTTCGCAATAAAAAATAAACTATCTTAAAAAAACTAGTTTTCCAATCGCTGTGGCTAGAGGTACTTGCCATTCTACTGGTGCATTGTTCCACCGTGACATTAAAATTTGTGAAGCAAACGAGGACAGATGTCCCCAGTGGTCAACGAGGCCTATCTGAAAATCCTGCATTTTTACTGTCAAGTGGGTTGAAGGAAATTATGATCAAGGCAGGTGAGGCTGTAAACGTGGATCACGCAGGTTCAGCTACCAGGGCCAGAGTTACAGTGGGTGCGGTGAGAGCCATGTCTGGTGTTCGTCATCTATTATCACGGCAAAAAAGCCCTTATGACGCAGCAACAAAAACAGTCATGCTGAAGCAGAGTGCGGAAGCGGAAGTGTGAGCTAAGACTTCCAGCCTTCCTCAGTACACAGTCAAGACCTGGGTAGCGATTGAGAAATTATTGCATCTACGAGAGCGCTTGCCCCTCCGTATGAGTGCGGACCAATTGAGCTTCACTTGGAAATGCTGGTGGTTGTAACTCCTGTTCCACCCAGGTGCCCTTTTTCTTGGCTTTCTTTTTCTCATTTTACTCAACGTGCTGGAGGAAATTGTCTCTGTTCTTGGGGTGGCGAATGTGCTCCATACTCCATGTCCTTGGAAAACCTACATCTGTTCAAGTCTTCCTGTACCTCCCTTGTACAATTCAGAGGAATATTTGTATCAGCTATTTTGTACATGCAATTTTTTTTAGAAGTTTAATTCTAGAAAACACATTTTTAAAATAAGATGGAATCCCATCACGTCTTTGTTTCTATTTTTTTAATTGTATTAATTGGGTTGTCTCACTACAGGGATTGCTATCTATGTTAAAGATCTTGTAAAAACAAGTCATTTTGCAATATGTGTCCATTAACAGTGTCCTACCGATTCCTGTTTTTGACAGCACCATGCCCCATAAATTTCAAAACATCACCCTTGAGCCACTCTTGACAATTGTGAAGAACAAATGTCTGTTAGAAACCACATTTATTATAATAGGACCTCTAGTATAGCTGCATTTCACAGCACCATGCCCCATAAGTTTCAAACCATCACCCTTGAGCCACTCTTCACAATTGTGAAGAACAAATGTCTGTTAGAAACCACATTTTTTGTAATAGGACCTATAGTTTCATAGTTTCATAGTTTCATAGTTTGTAAGGCTAAAAAAAGACAAGTCGTCCATCTAGTTCAGCCTGTTGTGCTAAGGTGTTGATCCAGAGGAAGGCAAAATTCCCCCTGCGGTAGAAGCCAATTGTCCTCATTTTAGGGAAAAAAATTCCTTCCTGACTCCAACCTGGAAATCAGAATAAATCTCTGGATCAATGACCCTCTCCTGAATCCTAGTCACTATAACTTGTTTATATTATTACGCTCCAGAAATGCATCCAAAACCTTTTTGAACTCGGTTATTGAATTCACCATGACCAGTCCTCTGGCAGAGAATTCCATAGTCTCACTGCTCTTACAGTAAAGAATCCTTTCTATGTTTATGTAGAAACTTTCGTTCCTCAAGACGTAAAGGATGCCCCTTGTTCTAGATACAGCCCTGGGTATAAATAAATCTTGGGATAGATCTCTATATTGACCTTTGAAGTATATAAACATATAAATTATGTCCCCCCCGAAGCCTTCTTATCTCAAAACTAAATAACCATCATCTTGCCTATCTTTCTGTGTACTGTAGTCCACGCAGTCCTTTTATTATTTTTGTTGCCCGCTTTGTACCTGTTCAAGCTCTACGATGTCTTTCTTGTGCACTGGTGCCCAAACTGTACACAATTTCCATGTTGGTCTAACCAGTGACTTGTATAATGGGAGGAATAATGTTCTCATCATGTGCATCTATGCCCCTTTTAATGCACCCCATGATCTATTTGCTTTGGCTGCTGCGCCTGACACTGGCTGCTACAATTAAGTTTACTGTCCACCAGGATTCCCAAGTCCTTCTCCATGTCACTTTTACCCAGTGTTTTTCCATTTAACATGTTATCATGTAATGGATTTCTCTTCCCCATGTGCATAACCTTGCATTTATCAGTGTTAAACCTCATCTGCCATTTCCCTGCCCAGGCCTCCAACTTATCCAGATCCCTTTGTAATAACATATTATCCTCTATTGTGTTGATTACTTTACAGTAATATGATACTATGATACTGTATCATAGCTGTATTTCACAGCAACATACCCCCAAAAATTCAAAACATGACCCTTTGGCCACATTTTTTGTAATAGGACCTGTATCATAGCTGTATTTCACAGCAACATGCCCCCCCAAAAATTATAAAAATGACTTATCAGCCACTGTTAAAAGTTGAGAGGGAGAAATGCCACTTAGAAGCCACATTTCTGTTCCAAAGGACCTTGATTATAGCTGTATCTCACAGCACCATGACCCCCAAACCATTGACAGTGTGAAAAATTTTAATGAAAAGGTAAATGGAATACGGTTTTTTCATGAAACCGTTTACAATTGGTGTCTTTTACAGTCTCCTCACTGCAAAACCAGCAAAATTACCTTTTGGGAACTGAGAAGAAAAATTGCAGTAAGAAATGATCATTTTAAAAAATTTTTTTAAGAGGACCATTTCTGTTTGAAGAGGAATGTGAAGTAGACCGGCAACTAATCGGTGACCTCGGCAATTGGGGCCACAATATCATCAGAGATCCACGCCTGATTCATCTTGATGAAAGTAAAACGATCAACATTATCAGTGGAAAGCCGAAGGCGTTTGTCTGTAATGACTCCTCCAGCTATGCTGAAGGTCCGCTCAGATATGACGCTGGCTGCTGGGCAGGACAACACCTCTATGGCGTGACGAGCGAGCTCGGGCCATTCATCCATTTTGGATACCCAGAAGTCGATTGGGTCCGAAACATATCCAAAAACATCGGTGTTGAGACGCTGATAGTCATGCACCATGATCTTAAACCAGTCTCTGTGTGTTGTATGTGTGTCCTGCATTTCATGCTTTGGTGAGGTGGTAAATAAGGATTGCCAGAGGTCACCCATTAGGCTTCTGCCACAATGCCTACTGCTGTGGCTACTTGGCACTCTACTGCTGTCACGTTGCTGATGTTGTTCCACCGTGACATTTGAGGAAACTTAAAGCAGAGGGAAACAGAGGATAAATCGCACGGTCCCCCAATTTTCCTGCATTTATCCCCTATTTGGGGTTTGAAGACCCCTGTTGGGGGAAATGGGAACCCCAAAACCCACTCACGTGAGTTTAGGGGAACCCTTTTTTTCCAAGCCCTGGGTCGAGGGGCACTGAAAAACTGATCTTCCTCATCTTCCTCCTCCGTTTAAAATTTTTTCCATCCCAAACCCTTTTTTCAAGGAAGGGGAACTTGGGGTAACGTCGGTTTCCCAGAAATACTTCATCCTCCTCCCCCCGTTTCCTCCCCCTCAGCTTCAAACAAAATCCCTGACTTCCCTCAGATGTTGTACACTGAGAGTGAGGCCCCGCCTTGCACCAGCCCCGGGGACCCCGAACCCCGTTCAATGAAGCCCGGTTTAAAGGGTTGTGAAACTGTCAGGCCTACTGGATTCGACGGAGAGAAAGGCTCTGTGTTCGTCTACTCCTCGGTCGCTGGTGGGACCTGTTGTTTTAGAGACCATCTCCTCCTCCATTGCTGGTGGGACCTGCTGTTTCAGAGTGTCCAATGATTGTTCCAGAACTAAGAAAAAACCCCAAAGTCATGCTGAAAGGGTTGCTGCATGACCATTTTTTGGTGGCTTCTTCAAAAATGCAAGGATGGTGCAGAGCTCTTTACCTGCCTCCATCTCGGGGGTCATTACCCCGAGGGGCACCCCTGCTTGTCAGGCCTGGTACTTTTGGATAATGGACTGTCCTGCTGCCCCAATCGCTGGAGCCTGTGGGGGTGCAAAAAAACCCCCCGTATTTACGAAAACATAACAGATGTGTTTTTTGATTTTTTGGCACCCAGTTTGTTCATTGAGCAGATACGTAAATCTTAAAACAGAATTTATTGTCACCAAGGTAATTGAAAGGTGCAAAAAAATAAACGTGTATTTACGAAAAAATAACAATAGTGTTTTTTTTATTTTTTGCCCCAGTTTGTTCATTTCGCAGATCCACGTAAAAACTTAAAAAAGCAATTTATAAACACCCCCAGGTGAATTTGAAAGGTGCAAAAAATACCTGTATTAACGAAAAAATAACAGATACGTGTTTTTTGATTTTGCGCACCCAGCTTTGTTTTAAGCCGCATCCCCCGTAAATCCTTTAAAACAGCAATTTATAGTCACCAGGTAATTGAAAGGTGCAAAAAAACCCTGTATTATACGAAAAACCTAACGGATCGTGTTTTTTGATTTTGCGCACCCGCTTTGTTCATTGAGCAGCATCACGTAAATCTTAAAACAGCAATTTATAGTCACCCCGGTGAAATTTAAAGGGGCAAAAAAACCGTGTATTTTACGAAAAATAAAAGATACGGTTTTTTGATTTTTCGACCCCTTTGTTCATTGACGCAGATCCAGTAAATCTTCCCTTTTAAAACAGGGAAGAAATTCCCCCTTTTTATCAAAAAATAAAAATAAGGTTTTTTAATTTTGAAGGTTTTGGGAAAATAGAAAATTTCGCCGCCCCTTTTTTGTGTATTTTACAAAAAATAACAGATTCGTGTTTTTTTGACTTTTTTCCCACCCAGCTTTGTTCATGACGCAGCATCCACGTAAAATTTTAAAACAGCAAATTCTATAAATTTACCACAGGTGATTGAAAGGGGCAAAAAAATTGTGTACTTACGAAAAAATAAAAAGAAGGTTTTTTGCTTTTTTCGCACCCAGTTTGTTTTTGACGCGTTCCAGTAAAAATTTTAAAAAAAAGCAATTCTATAGTCACCACAGGTGAATTGAAAGGTGAAAAAATACCGGTTTATTCGAAAAAATAATAGATCGGTTTTTTGACTTTTGCCCAGTCCAGATTTGTTGATAAAACCTTGCAGTTTTAAAATTTGAATCCAGAAAATTTTTTTTGATTAGAGGGATTTGAGAATTTGTGTGATTTGCCTTTTTTAATAAGAGACTTTCCAAAAATATTCATCCTTCTCAAATTTTTATTTTCTGAACATGGAGCGAAATGCAGGTGGTAAGGAGCAAAGAGGGGGTTGAATGGGGGTGAGGACAAAAAAGGTCTCCTTCCTCGGCAAAAATGTGCCAGGGGGCTCTTTTGGGGGGCCCGGGGGCCTGTTGGGGGCCCGGGGCCCCCCAAAAAAAACGAAACCGTGAATTGTCCCAGGGTTTAAAAACCCCGCCTCGCTTACCCCCGCCCCCAGTCCGGCCCAAGGGTTTTCTTTAGCACTCGATCCCCAAAACATGGAAACCCCTTTGAAAACCTTTTACCCAAGGGCCCAAGATTTTGAGGGCAAAACTTGGGGCCCCAGAACATTTTAAAAGACAAGGGAAAGATTTGTTGCTTGGCCCACTGGCCTCAAAAGGGGGGAAAAAGGGGGTAACGGAAAAAATCCCCCCTCGGAAAAACCCTTCAGTGCCCTTGCTTGCCCCCAAAATTCGGATTCGGGTTTCGGGGAAACCGTCCCCGGTTTTAAAAAGGAGAACACTTCTCCCCGGTTTTTCCGCAAAATTTTGCGCGTCGTCTGGGGGCCCCGGGGGAAAAGTGGGGTAGGAAAATCGGGTGCCCAAAATGGGGGGGCCGGGCGAAGTCGCTGAAGTTGCCAGACGGTGCCCCCCCGGGGCCCTTTGTTTCGCCGTCAAAATCCGGCCCCTTAACCCGGGGCCTTCTTTGAGAAGCCCGTTGCCCAGGTTCAATCCCCCCTTTCCCGAAACGTTGAAGGGGCAAAAACCTTAAGGGGTTAACCACCCCAAAGTCTTTCCTGCAGCTCAGGGTTTTAAAATGGGGGAAAATTTGGGGGGAAAAAGGGGCCAGCGCGCCCCCCCCCCAACCCCGAAAATTTGTTCCACCCCCCTTCCCCAAAGGTTTTTTCCCTCAGCCCCCCGCCCAGGCTTGTGGGATTTATCTCTTGCCCCACCCGGGATTTTCCCCGGCCCCAAGAAACCCCCCTACCCTTTCCCCCCCGGGGGCGATAAAACAAACCCCCCCTTCGACCCCTTTTTCAGGGGGGCAAAAAAAATTTAAAACCAAACATCCCAAAGAAAACCTGGTGGATTAAATTTTTCCTTAAAAAGGGTTTTTCCCCCTTTGGGGACAAAGGGGGGGACGATTTCCCCCCAAAATAAAAGCAAGGGTTTTTTTGGGAAAAACCGTCCCGGGGCCCGATGTAAAAAAATTTTAAGCGGGGCATTTTGGAAAAAAAGCCATTAATGAAACGGGACTAAAAGAAAAAAATTTAAGGAACTCATTACGGGGGAGTTTTAAATTTAAAAATCCCCGTTTTAAAAAAGGGGATTTTCATTTTTTAATTTTTTTGGGGGGGAAAAAAACCAAAAAAAATCCCAAAAATAAAAAAAAGGGCCCAAAAAAAGACCAAAAAGAAGGGGGGTGTTTAAAAAATTTCCAAAAAATGGGGCGAAAAAGGGGGAATTTTGTTCCCCCTTAAGCCTAGGGGGAAATCCTTCCGGAATGAAAACCCGGGAAAAAATTTCAAAAATTTGGGTTGTTGGTAAGAAGGTAGGTTATTTGACTTCCCCCCCCCCCTTTTTCCCTTTTAAACAAAAAGGGCCCCCGGTTAAAACCCTTTATGGGGGGAAACACCCGGGGTTCCCCACTAATGCCCCCGGATTTAAAGGCAACCCTTACGCAGTGAGTAACGGGGCTGACAACGCGGTGGGGCCCGGGGGGTTTTTGGGCCGGGTGGGGGCAGGTAGGGCTCCCCAACGTTATTTGCAGGGGGTTTCCCCACAAAAACCCCAAACCCCCCCCGGGAACCCCCAAAACACCCCCACACAAAGGGGAAAGGAGAGCACAAAATTTTTCTCCGTAACTAAAAAGGCCCCGAAGTTTCTAATTTTTTGGCAAAGGGCGTGGTTTCGGGTTTTGAGCAGGAAGGGGGCCCATTTTGGGGTTTCCTCACGGGAAAGTCAGGGGGGGGTTTGGCTGGAGGGGAAAGCGGAGGGAAAGGGGTTTTCCCCCAAAAAGAGCGCCTTGGAAAGAGGTTCTTTTTTTAAAGGGGGAATTTTATTTTGTCCCCAAAACCCAGGGGGGGGGAAAAAAAAGGCCCACTCCCTAGTGTTTCTCCTTTTTAAAAAACAGTTGTTAAGGTCAAAAAGAAAAAGAGGGTTTCCAACCCCGGGCCCCGGGGTAAAAAAAAAATCCCCTTTTTCCCCAAAAATGGGGTAAATGCAAAAAGACCTTGGGATTCCCCAAACTAACATTTTTGGTCTGTTCCTTTCTTCAAATGTCCGGGGAAAAGCCCATGAACACCAGTAGGTCCCAAAAAGTCCCTTTCCCAAAAACCCCAGCCTCAAAAATGGGAAACCCAAGGGTGATCGGGGGGGGGAAAATTTTTTTTTCCCCTCCAAAGCATGAAGCGGGCCACGAACAAAACCAGAGACCGCAAGTCAGGGCAAAAATTTGCGCCAAAAGTTGTTTTGATTTTCCACCCAAACCCGGGGGATCCAAAACGTTTCCGAGCGGCTGCCAGGGGTAGATTTGTCCCCCACACCAGGTTTTTTGGGGGCCCTTGATTGGGGGACCCAAAGAAAAAGCCCGGGGCTTTCCCGGGAAGGGGCCCCGGAAACTTTTCGGGAAAATGGGAAAGGGCCGAGGTTTCCCCAATTCCCGGGGTAAAAATTTATTGGTGTTATTTTCACATTTTAACAGAAAGGCCCTCTTGAAAATTTTTTTAAATGCATTTTTACGAATTTTTTTCTAAATTTCCCCAACAGTTTTTTTTTTTTTGGGAATAAAAGACACCAATTTATCAAACCAATTCCCTTTTTTCTTTTTCTTTAAAAACCAATTTAAGGTTTTGGGGTCATTTTCCTTTTTTAAAAAATTTTTTGGAATTTTTTTTTAATTTTTTTTGGGGTCATGTTGCTTTTTTTACGTTAATTATTTTTTTGGCGGGTTGGTTAAAATTTTTTCCTTAAAAAAGGGGTTTAAGTCTTTTTTTAAAATTTTTTGGGTCATTTTTTTTTAAATGCGCTATACATTCTATTTTTTAAAAAAATGTTGTTTCAATAGAATTTGTTTTCACAATTGTCAAAGGGCTCATGGGGATGTTTTTAATTTTTGGGGGCCCTTTTGCTGTGCATGCGTCAAGGGTGAGGTGCTGTCAAAAAGGAAAGGTAGGACACTGTTAATGGACAATATTGAAAAGACTTTTTTTGCAAGACTTTTTTCATGATCAATCCCTTTATGGAGCAACCCCCTTTAAAACAATTAAAAAGAGAACAAAGCCTTTTTTGGGGGTTCCATCCGATTTTAAAAAATGTGTTTTCTGAATTTTTAAAATACTAAAAAACTTGAATGTACAAAAATAGCTTTTAAAAAAATTCCTCTGAATTGTACAAAGGGGGGTACAGGAAAACTTGCCGATGTGGTTTTCGAGTACTGGGTTGGAGCAGGACAGAGAACAAAAATAAGAGACCATTTCCCCCAGCCTTTTAGTAAAATGGAAAAAGAAGCCAAGTAAAAGGGGACCCGGGGGTAACGGGGGGTTAACCACAGTATTTCCCAAGTGAAGCTCAATTGGCCCCCTTCGGGGGGCAAGCTACCCAGGTATTGACTGGGTTTTCTAGGGAAAGGGTGGGTTTTCCCCTTATGCTTCCACCTCTGCTTCAGCACGACAGTTTTTTTGCTGGTCATCAGGGGGGTTTTTTAACCGGGTTAATAAATGACGGACGCCAGCCCGGGTTCTCACCGACCCCCTGTAACTCCCGCCCCCCCTGGGTCTGCTGGGCCCGGGGCAGTATAGTCAATGTCGTGAAATAAAATGGTGGTTTAAAGACTCCTTTTTTGGGGACTTTTTAAATGTGGGGGTCATGCAGGTTTGGGGCTATGCTGTGGCCCCGGAAGGTATAGTCAATGTCCCGTGAAACTAAAATGGTGGCTGAAAGACCCTTTTTTCCGGCACTTTTTAAAATTGGGGGGTTTGAAAGGTTTTTGGGGCTCATCCCGTGGCCCCGGAACAGGGGATTGTCAATGTCCAGTGAAATAAAGGTGGTTGAAAGACTCCTTTTTCCCGGGATTTTTAAATTGGGGGTTTTGCAGGTTTTTGGGCTCTGCTGTGGGCCCCGGGAAGGTATGTCAAGTCCATTTAAACTAAAATGGTGGTTGAAAGATCCTTTTTCCGCACTTTCTAAAATTTTGGCGGTCATGCGGGTTTTTGGGTCATGCTGTGGCCCCGGGGAAAAGGTATATCAAAGTCCCGTGAAACTAAAATGGTGGTTGAAAAAATTCCTTTTCCGGCACTTTTTTAAATTGGGGTTTTTGAGGTTTGTGGTCATGTGTGGCCAGGACAGGTATAGTCAAAGTCCAGTGAACTAAAATGGGGTTGAAGATCCTTTTTTTGCACTTTTTAAAATGGGGGGTTGCAGGTTTGGGGCTAGCTGTGGCCCGGAAGGTATGTCAATGTCCTAAAAAATAAATGGTGGTTGAAAAATCCTTTTTTCCGGCCCTTTTTAAATTGGGGGTTTATG
The DNA here is from genome assembly GCA_025379985.1 of Phyllomedusa bahiana. NCBI lineage: Eukaryota > Metazoa > Chordata > Amphibia > Anura > Hylidae > Phyllomedusa > Phyllomedusa bahiana. The sequence continues at coordinate 52,784 of JAODAL010020442.1, forward strand.
CAGGTTTTGGGGTCGCTGTGGCCCCGGGGGTATGTTAATTTCCAGTGAAAATAAAATGGTGGTTGAAAGACTCCCTTTTTCCGGCACTTTTTAAATCTGGGGGGGAAGCGGGTTTGGGGTCTGCTGTGGCCCGGGGCAGGTATAGTCAATGTCCAGTGAAATAAAATGGTGGGTTTAAAGAACCTTTTTCCCGGGACTTTTAAACTGGGGGGCATGCGGTTTGGGGGTATGCGGTTCCGGACAGGGATATTAATGTCAGTTCAAATAAAATGATGGTTCAAATCTTTTCTGTTTTGGCACTTTTTAATTTGTGGGTGATGCAGGGGTTTAAGGGTCATGCTGTGGGCAGACAGGGTAGTGAATGGGTTTTGTTTTTATTTTTGTGGCTTTTAAACCTAAGTGTGTTGCCCAAGATGTAGCAGTATCCATTTGATGTTGTGGATGTTAATTCCGTTCTCCAGCCCCGTTTGAGTGTTAAAAATGAAAATGTTTTTTTGTCTCCCCTAGACTTTTTGGTCATCGCTCTTATCGATGCTCACTATGAAAAACCTTATGTTTGGGGGGGCCGGACTTTGACAATCGCACATGTCGATAGCCACGTAATCGCTCCCAACACTAGTGCTTTAGTCCATGTATCGGTGGTAATGGACTTTGCCGACAAAGGCTTTGAGTTTGATTAAGTGGTGGCCCGGGCAGGGCCCGGGCTTTTTTTGGAAAAAGAAATGCCTGCTCGGCCCCTGGTTTGGGGGCAGACAAGGGCCTGATGTGGCGGAACCCATCTGTGTTTACCAGACGAAAGGAAATTTCAAGGCCAAAAGTGGCAATGGGACATTGGTTTTGGCTCTGGGGGTGTTTTGGGTTTTAAGTGTTTCTTTGGTCCCAAACCTGGAGACAAAAGGCTGGCTGCGATGGTCGCGTACGGCGTGTGGTTTAAACTGTGGGAAGGAGAAAGGGGTAGGCTGTGTCTTGGGGGTGTTTGTGGTACTCAGGCGACAGTGGGGGGGGAAGCGGGGTGATCCTTAAACGTGGCGGGAGACATGGGGAAAAGGGGGAATGCCTGGGCTTGGAAATGGCGGAGGAGGCGGAGAAGGGTGTGAAGGGTTGGGGCCCGGGGGTCGTGTGGCTTTTTTTGCCCGGTTCCCTCATTTATTATGCAACATTGCAGTGATAGAAGTTGGGGGTGGTTAAAACCCAAAAATTCTTCCCTTCTATGTGCTTTATGGGCCCGGTGGCTATGACATCGTGGGTGAATCAGAGGTTGATTTAAAAAGGCCCAGGTTGAGGGTCCTGGACCCTTTTTTACAGCGATAAGCGAGGAGCGGTGTTTTCCGCTGATCAAGGTGGAGAATAATTAGTAGCTTGTTTTCGACCCCCGTCTACCTTTTTTAGGTGGATTCCATACTGAATACCCCATCGTTTCTTCCTCGTCCGTGATGAAAAGCTCCAACAAAATTTTCGCTGAAAAGACACTTGAATCCGCAAAGCGTTGTCATAATCATCATCAATACGGTGATTTTTCGTCCTGGCATTACATCCAGGAGCTGGGGACTACAAGCAACAGGACTGAAGGCGGGTTTCCGACCCCCCCCAGAATTTTTGCCCCATTGACCGGCTTCCTTATTTAAACACGCTATTTCCCAAACATCCACTTTTCTATTGAATGGTTCACCACATTGGACTTCAATGATTAAGTTTAAAAAAATTTTTTAACTTTAATAAGCTTCATTTTAAAAAAAAAACATTCAAATCTTGAAGTCAGCTTTTAGATGATTTTTTGCAGTTTTTTTCGTAGCACTAACCTATGGAAGGTGGTACGGGATCAATGTAGCGGAGAATGAAAACTGACCGAGCGTTTGGTGGCGCCTTAATCTGGTTCCGTATGACGTAGCTGTCTTTTTAGCAGACCGGGAAATGAACCTCACGGTTCTGAGACAGTTAAACCCCTTTTGTAAGTTTGAAACAACTTCAGTAGCTAAATGTATGCTTTAAAAAAAGATGCAGCAAAAACATTACATAAAAAAAAAACAAGGGTAAAAAAAAACCAACTACCTTATCAAAACTCTCCAAAATGTAAGTGTAAATAACGGTAAATTTTAAAAATAATAAGCAAATATGTCTAATATTTAAAACTTGTGGTTGTTGGTTTGTAAATAGAAAATCCATCTCGTTCGCGGTTTAAAACCCAAAACAGGATACTACCCCTCTGCTGGTTTTGACACCCTTTCTAACCCTCCCCTAAATGATGCTGTGTCTCAGCATTTTTCTAAAAATTTTAGATACTGAAGCATATTTTTGTGACCATGTCATTTTTCGGTTTTAGAAGATGCCGCCTTATTCTCCCTTAAGTGGAGTCGTGGTGATCCAATATTGTATTTCGCATTTCTCAATGAAATCAAGTAAAAGGATTTTTTTTTTCAGTTTAAAGATGTTGTACCCTTTTAATCTTTTTAGTGCGTATGATGTGAAAGTATCCCTGTTTTTTTTATGGGAGCGGCTAGACAAGGGAATGTCCAATTTGTGAAACCCTTGTATGTAAGCCCTGTCGGCCCCGCTGTTCTTTTCACCCCTGTAACAACTCGGTGAAATAATAGAACCAATATTAAGCGCTCTGGTGGCTACAAATCTAATTCCCCCAGAGATAATGTTCCTGAGTTGAGCATGAGATTGCAACATTGGTAAATATTTTTTTAATGATGTTACATATATTTGTAAATTGTGGTGAATATGTGGTGCTAAAAGTGACACCTGTGAACAGATTTTGTTGTTTATTTCCAATTTCAAGATAATGTCCATACCACCTGGCATGGGAAGCAAAATTATTATTATGAGATAATAGAAAATCCTCTTCCCATTTCCCCATATATATATATTGGCGAGGGAAGGGGAAAACTTAGCTCCCATAGGGGATCCCTCCAGTTGTAAAAAATAGCGGCCATCAAATGGAAAAAAATTATGTGAAAGAAGAAACTCTACCACCATCACAATATATTCACTTACATTGGGTTCATATTGACAATATTTAAAGAGAAACCATTTTAAAGCCTCAAGTGCTGAGTTGTGGGGAATAGAGGGGTACAACGCCATGACATCACAAGAAAGCCAGCTGTATTGAGATTTCCACTCTATCTTCTCCAATATATTAATGACCTGTTTGGTATCCCTGAGGAAACCTGGGAGTCGTGGTACGAAAGGCTGTAATAAATCATCTACCCAGGCCCCTAATTTCTCACTATAGGATCCTATACCTGAAACTATAGGTCGTATTTGCGGGGGAAAAGTGCCCTTGTGTATTTTTGGCAATGAATGTAGTATTGGGGTGACCGGTTGTTCTACATATAAAGCTTCAGCTGTTTTTTCTGTTATTACCCCTAAAACGATACCTTCCAACAAAAGTTTCTTGATTTTAGATTGGAACACAGTGGTGGGGTCCTGGCTCAACTCTCTATACGTTCGTGTGTTTTGTAACAAATTCAGATTTAATTTTTCATAGAGACCTGAGTCAAGAACCACCACCGCTCCTCCCTTATCCGCCATTTTTACAGTGATAGACTTATCCTTTTTCAATTTTATTAGTGCTTCCTGTTCTAGTTTGTTCAAATTATTATTATGTTTATAGATCAATTTTTTATGTATGTTGTTGGACAATTCTATTAACTCTTTTTCTATCACTTCTTGGAAGGTATCCAAAATCTCAGGTCTAGATTGGATAGGATAAAAGTATGGATTGGAAATCTTTACACAATTGGTATCTGCTATACGAAAATTCCCTTCAGCCTCTAATGATCTTAAATCTGATGTTGCAGTAAGTTCAAGAAGGCTCATAGGTGTATGGACAAGTTCAGACTCTGCACACGTATTATTGACAGACGTGGTTGCACCCTCCTCAGTTGGCAACTCCAAAATATCGTCCGTATTATCCTGAAAAAAATGATTTTTTACAGTCAATAATCGTGTAAATTTATTAATGTCCACCAAAGTCCTGAAGACATCAAAATTTTTGGTTGGTGCAAAATTAAGTCCTTTAGTGAGGAGTTGGATCTCTGCATCTGAAAGTATTCGTGCTGATAAATTAAATACTGGGCTCTCCTGCTTCGTCTGTTGCATTTCCTGTAATTGCCATAACCTCCTCTTATGTTTTCTTCCTGCCCTCTTGCATCTTCTAAAAAAGGCTGTGTATTGCGTAGGTAAGAGCGAGTGTTCATCCTTGTATTGGTAATTGGCTTGTCTCCACTGCTTGAAGGTCTAATGTTATCAAGGTATTCGTCCATGGTCGACGATGATGATTGTTCCATTGATGTATTGACGTCTGAAAAGTTCACATGTTTTCCAGGTTCCCCATGTTGCTGAAAATTCTGGCGTTTTAAAATAGATCTTGGGGTAAATCTGTAATTTCTCCATTCATAAACTTCCCCTTTATCATAATCTCGTTGATCCCGATCAAACTTTGTTTTTTTTTCATTTGCATCACAGATTCCTCCAGTTTTTGGATATTACTTTCTAGGATTTTTCTGTGATTTTCATATTCCTCTGTATTGGTTAACAACCGCAAATTTTGTTCGGTCTCTTCAATTTCTTTCTTAAGTATCACCAAATTATTGCTCTCATATTGTACTATAAGTTCCATCAATTTGAAAGAGCATTGTGAAAGTATATTTTGCCATTCTTTAGTGAACTCTTCTGAGTATGTTGATGTAACATTTTTTCGTATCCGCAGACCACGAGGAATCATCTGCTTGCTTAAATATGTGCTGAGTGTAGTATGATCCCACCACATCTTAATCTCTTTACGTTTCAAATTCTCTAATTTAGAGAGTGTGGTTTTGATGTTATTATGTACCCCTTCAGTGGTTGTGCTAATATCGCCATTGAAAAGATTAGCTGCTTTTTGCAATCTTTCTGATTGGGTGTCCATAGTACTTAATGATATCCAAAAACAACACCTGCTATTCAGCTTTTGTGAAAAGCTCGATCGATACTTGTTAGTATTAAAGCCTCATTGGCATCAGGGAGCACGAAGAGACAGAGTTCCACAATATGGTAAACAACAAAAAGAAAGTTCCCAGCTCACCTGACATCATAGCCTGGTGTTCGGGTGAAGGATGCACGGCAAGTCCGGAAACTCTCACCGGTAATGAGTATTGAAACAACGCTATTTCCAGCATCCACACATTTTCATATTGAATGGTTCACCACATATGGACTTACAATGATTAAGTTTAAAAAATTTGTAACTTTAATAAAGCTTCATTAAAAAGAAAACATTCAAATCTTGAAGTCCAGAATATAGATAGATTGTTGCAGTTTTTTGCGATAGCACTAACCTACTGGAAGGTGGTACGGGATCACCTGTAGCGGTAGAATGACCAACTGACCGACGCGTTTCGGCTGTGCGCCTTAATCCTGGTCTCATCGATACTGACTGCTCAGCTGTCTTATATAGCAGACCGGAAGTGAACCTCACGGTTCCTGAGACAGTTAACCCTTGCTAGCTATGTTCTGAAACAACTCTCAGTAGCTAAATGTATGCTAAAAATAGATGCAAGACAGTATACACATTACATAAAACAACAAGCAAGTGGCTAAAAGAATACCAACTACCTATACTCAAGCATCATTCAACAATGTAAGTGTAATAACGATACTTTTAATAATAATATAGCAAGTCATGTCTAATATTTAAACCTTGTGGTTGTCTGGTTTGTAAATAGAAGATCCATCTCGCTTCGCGGTTTAAAACCAAATCACGGATACTACCTCTCCTAGCTGGTATAGACACCCTTTCTATCCCCATCCACCTAAATGATGCTGTGTCTCCAGCATGTTCTTCTAAAAAATGTTTAGATACTGAAGACATATTATGTGACCATGTCATTTTTCGTGCATCAGACAGATGCCGCCTTATTCTCACCTTAAGTGGAGTCGTGGTGCATCCCACATATTGTATTTCGCATGTCTCACATGAAATCAAGTAAATGGCATTTTTTGTATTACAGTTAATGTACTGTTGTACCTTGTAATCTTTCTTAGTGACGTATGATGTGAATGTATCCCCTGTTTTTGTATGTGAGCAGGCTAGACAAGTGGAATGTCCACATTTGTAGAAACCCTTGTATGTAAGCCATGTCGCCTGCTGTTGCTTTTCACCCCTATAACAACTCGGTGAAATAATAGAACCAATATTAAGCGCTCTGGTGGCTACAAATCTAATTCCCCCAGAGATAATGTTCCTGAGTTGAGCATGAGATTGCAACATTGGTAAATATTTTTTAATGATGTTACATATATTTGTAAATTGTGGTGAATATGTGGTGCTAAAAGTGACACCTGTGAACAGTTTTTGTTGTTTATTTCCAATTTTATCTTTAATAAGGCTATCTCTTGACATGTTAGAGACTTTTCTACAGCTATTCTGCAACACCTTATCTGAATATCCTCTCTGTTTTAATTTGACCAATGTTTGATTTTGTTGAAACATAAATTCCTGTGTTTTACTACAGTTCCTCTTAATTCTAATAAGTTCTCCCGTGGGGATATTAGTAATTACATGTTTTGGATGACTTGAATTCGCATTTAAGATGGAGTTTTGTGATGTTGGTTTTGTATATGGTTTAACTATAATTGATTCATTCGGGATACCCACCAAACTAACATCCAGAAAATTGATTGTTGATTTATGTGATTCATAGGTGAATCGAAGTTTCATATCAGTGTGATTTATATAATCAACAAATTTGGGGATATGATGATCTGGGCCTTCCCATACCAGGAGGAGTTCGTCAAGATAACGTCCATACCACCTGGCATGGGAAGCAAAATTATTATTATGAGATAATAGAAAATCCTCTTCCCATTTCCCCATATATATATTGGCCATAGGGGATCCCTCCAGTTGTAAAAAATAGCGGCCATCAAATGAAAAAAAATTATGTGAAAGAAGAAAATCTACCACCATCACAATATATTCACTTACATTAGGTTCATATTGACAATATTTAAAGAGAAACCATTTTAAAGCGTCGAGTGCTGAGTTGTGGGGAATAGAGGGGTACAATGCCATGACATCACAAGAAAGCCAGCTGTATTGAGATTTCCACTCTATCTTCTCCAATATATTAATGACCTGTTTGGTATCCCTGAGGAAACCTGGGAGTCGTAGTACGAAAGGCTATAATAAATCATCTACCCAGGCCCCTAATTTCTCACTATAGGATCCTATACCTGAAACTATAGGTCGTATTTGCGGGGGAAAAGTGCCCTTGTGTATTTTTGGCAATGAATGTAGTATTGGGGTGACCGGTTGTTCTACATATAAAGCTTCAGCTGTTTTTTCTGTTATTACCCCTAAAACGATACCTTCCAACAAAAGTTTCTTGATTTTAGATTGGAACACAGTGGTGGGGTCCTGGCTCAACTCTCTATACGTTCGTGTGTTTTGTAACAAATTCAGATTTAATTTTTCATAGAGACCTGAGTCAAGAACCACCACCGCTCCTCCCTTATCTGCCATTTTTACAGTGATAGACTTATCCTTTTTCAATTTTATTAGTGCTTCCTGTTCTAGTTTGTTCAAATTATTATTATGTTTATAGATCAATTTTTTATGTATGTTGTTGGACAATTCTACTAACTCTTTTTCTATCACTTCTTGAAAGGTATCCAAAATCTCAGGTCTAGATGGGATAGGATAGAAGTATGGATTGGAAATCTTTACACAATTGGTATCTGCTATACGAAAATTCCCTTCAGCCTCTAATGATCTTAAATCTGATGTTGCAGTAAGTTCAAGAAGGCTCATAGGTGTATGTACAAATTCAGACCCTGCACATGTATTATTTACAGACGAGGTTACACCCTCCTCAGTTGGCAACTCCAAAATATCGTCCGTATTATCCTGAAAAAAATTATTTTTTACGGTCAATAATCGTGTAAATTTATTAATGTCCACCAAAGTCCTGAAAACAGTGGTGGGTACATGAGGTGACATTTGGGCTGCCTTCGCTTCATGTTGGACGGATGCTGATGATAATGATGACGAAATTTGTGGCCGTGATTGGGAGGATGAGGAGGTAAGACTGCTGGATGCAGGTTGCATTAACCACTGAAGAAAAGATTGGCGAAGCTGTTCGTTACTGAGATTCCCAGGGCACCGACCCAGCGATGACAGGCCTGACGGTCCTGCAACCGAAGATCCGCTGGCTTGTTGCCAGCACTGGAGGGAGCACCTTCTCTCGTACCTCTACCTCCATGTCCTACACCCCTCTTTGCTCGCTTACGACCTGCAGTTCGCTACATGTTCAGATAGATAAATATTTAAAAGGTATGGAAGAGTTTTTGACACTCTTATTGAGAAACTGTACTGCAAAGACGGCAAATCAGAGGTATTCTTAAATCCCTCTAATTTCCAACAGCCAACTAGGATTAGAAACAGAATTGTTTCCATCAAATATCTGTGAAATGCGGTCTGGCGGAAGAACCATAACACAAAATCAACAGTGTTCTTCCTTCAGTCCTTGAGATTTACAACTGCCCAGTAGGACTAGCAGTTGATAGTTTTCAACAAACTATCGTACAAATACACGACTAGCACCAAACTGAGATGCACTGAGTGAAATAGAAGTATTAAAAAGTTATATGGATTACATATGGCGGTTTTGCCACCACTGACAACAGGCGTAATTTACTATAAAATATGTATAAAACAATATGCGTACAACTGAGCTCTATGCGCCAAACAGACGCACGGACTAATATAAGAGTATTTAAATGTTATATGGATTAATATGGCAGCCTTTGCTCCACTGGCAACAAGCATAATTTACTATAAAATATGTATTACACAATATGCGTACAACTGACCTCTATGCGCCAAACAGAAGCACTGACTGCAATAAGAGTATTTAAATGTTATATGGATTGATATAGCGGCCTTTGCACCACTGACAACAGGTGTAATTTACTATAAAATATGTATAAAACAATATGCGTACAACTGAGCTCTATGCGGCAAACTGACGCATGGACTGCAATAAGAGTATTTAAATGTTATGTGGATTAATATGGCGGCCTTCGCACCACTGACAACAGGCGAAATTTACTATAAGATATGTATAACACAATATGCCTAAAATTAAGCTCTTTGTGGCAAACAGACGCACGGACTGCAGTAAGAGTATTTAAATGTTATAGGGATAAGTTATGCCGGTTTTTGGGAACACTGACACGCAGTGATTGCAATAGAACTGAAAAAACAGGGACAATTTCACCTCCTATCAGAGGTCTGCTGGCCAAAAAAGTGGTAAAAAACAATGCTTTTTCAATTCATGGTCACAGAGCACACTGAGCTGCACAATATCTCCCTTCCTTTCAAAAGCCTCTCCTCCTGCCGCAGCCCCGTGGCTGGACACACCGGAAGATATCTTTAAAACTTTCTCTAACTAAATAAGAAGTGAAATTCTCTAATCTAACTCTATTCTAAGCTATAGCTAGGTGGATGGTTTCTTGTATTAGAAGAGACTATCTCTCAGAGCTGTTAGAATAGCTATTGGTTTAAGCGCAGACACGTCCTGCTGTGAAGTGTCATAGACAGAAAATGAGGTGAAGAGAAAATGCAGTTGCATAGATAAAACGAGGTCACGTGATTTTTGCAGCCAATGAGATCCATACACCGCAAAGTGGTGACGTTGTACATCCTCCTCACTCCCCTTTATCCTCGGAGCTGAAGGCTAGCCACCAAAATGACAGGAAACGCTGAAAATGGCACGATCGATTATCTGTAAGATTGTCACCTAAACTATCACATGATCAGAAATTTCCGATAAGCCTAAAAACCGTGCCGATTTCAACTTTTGCTGATAATTTTGCTCATCCCTACGGATGATGCGATTGTTTACGTGAAATTCTTATAGATAATCTTTATCACGTTTAAAATCGCGCCTTTTACAGCGCTTCTTGTAGTTTTGGCGGCCAGCCAATCAGCTCAGAGCATAGAGGGTGGTGAGGGGGGTATATGACGTCAGCTGTTGGCGGTGTATGGATCTCATTGACTGCAAAAATCACATGACCTCGTTTTATGTATGCAACTGCATTTCCTGTTCAGGCACATTTCTCACTGATCTGACTATAGAGCAACAGCTCTGACTGCCGTCCCAATAGCTGTCTTCTTTTATACAGAAAACTATTCTTCTATTTTTGAAGCTTAGGATATAGTTAGATTAGAGAATTTAAGTTCTGATTTAGTTAAAGAGAGACTTGTAAAGAAATCTAGTGTGTGCAGCCGAGGGGAGTAGGTGCAGAGGGGTCGGAAAGGAGGGTGTATATTGTGCAGCCTAGTCTCTCCTGTCCTGAACTCACATGGAAATAGCATTTTTTTAAACACTTTGCGGCCAGCAGACCTCCCACCTGAGGTGAAATTGTCCCTTTTGTGTTTGCAAATCTATTGGTGTCTGTGTGTCCCAGTTTTTTGCCAATAGCTCCCCAGTACGCAAATTGTTTTACAACTTATTTCATAGTAACTGCCGCCTGTTGTCAGTGGTGTGAAAACCGCCATATGTAATCCATATAACTGTTCAATACTTCTATTTCACTCAGTGTGTCTCAGTTTGGCGCTAATCGTGCACTTGTATGCAAATTGTTTTACACATTATTTCATAGTAACTGCTGCCTGTTGTCAGTGGCGGCAAAACCGCCATATGTAATCCATATAACTTTTTAATACTTCAATTTCACTCAGTTCATCTCAGTTTGGTGCTAATTGTGCACTTGTACGATAGTTTGTTGAAAACTATCAATTGCTAGTCCCACTGGGCAGTTGTAAATCTCAGGGACTGAAGGAAGAACACTGTTGATTTTGTGTTATGGTTCTTCCACCAGACCGCATTTCACAGATATTTGATAGAAACAATTCTGTTTCTAATCCTAGTTGGCTGTTGGAAATTAAAGGCATGTAAGAATACCTGTGATTTGCCGTCTTTGCAGTACAGTTTCTCAATAAGAGACTGTGAAAAACTCTTCTAGACCTTTTAAATTTTTATCTTTCTGAACATGGAGCAAACTGCAGGTGGTAAGCGAGCAAAGAGGGGTGTAGGACATGGAGGTAGAGGTACGAGAGAAGGCGCTCCTTTCAGTGCTGGCGACAACACGCCAGCCAGCGGATCATCGGTTGCAGGACCGTCAGGCCTGTCATCGCTGGGTCGGTGCCCTGTGAATCTCAGTAACGAACAGCTTCGCTAATCTGGTCGTCAGTGGTTAATGCAACCTGCATCCCGCAGTTTTACCTCCTCGTCCTCCCAGTCACGGCCACACATGTCATCATCATTGTCAGCATCCGTCCAACATGAAGCGAAGGCAGCACAAGTGTCAACTCATGTACCCACCACTGTGGATAATCCATTTTCTGAAGACCTCTTTGATGACACAATGTGGTTGGGGTCAGAAAGCAATTAAAAAGATCAAGAGGCCAAAAAAGGATGATTTAGTCTGCTCTGACGCCCAATCACTGATGCCATCAGAGGAGGAGAAGGAAGCCAGTCAGTCGCCACAAATCCCGAGCAGTCAGCAACGCTTTGCAGTGCCTGTTGCTTGTAGCACGCAGCTCAAGGATGTAGAATGTCAGGACGACCAAGTCACCTGTGCTGATAATGATAATGATGACATTACGGATCCAACGTGGTCTTTTCAGCAGAATTTTCTTCACTGGACGAGGAGCAAGACGATGGGGTAGTGTCAGTATGCGTCCCGCCTTAAAAAGGGAGACGGCGGTCACACAAGTCCGCTGACATTATTCCGCCAACCATGATCAGCGGAAACACCGCTCCTCGCTTATCGCCGTTGAAAAGATCCAGGACCTCTGAAGTCTGGCCCTTTTTCGATCAAGCGTCAGATTCGCCCATCGATGTCATATGCCACATTTGCCATAAACGCATCAGTAGAGGGAAAAATCTTAAGTGTTTAACCACCACCAACATGTCTAGTCACATTCAGCAAATACATGAGTTGAAATGGAGGGAACACTTGGCTAAAAAAGGCCACACCAGTCCTGGGCTTCCAACCACTGTCACACCCTTTGTCTCCGCCTCCTCCTCCTCCGCTATTTTTAAGAACAAGCATTCTTTAGCTGCCCATGTCCCTCAGTAGCATGAGTAAGGATCAGCCTCCGCTTCAGCCTGCACCGTCGCCCGTGTACCACCAGCACCACCAGAGACACAGCCTACCCCTTCTCCTTCCATCTAGCAGCCAGCCTTCCGTTTACCAGGTGTGGGAGCAGAAAAAACACTTTAACCCAAACCATCCCAAAGCCAAAAGCCTGAATGTCGGCATTGCCAGGCTTTTGGCCTTGGAAATGTTGCCTTTCCGTCTAGTGGACACAGATGGGTTCCGCCTCGTCATGGCCCTTGCCTGCCCCCAATACTTTTCCAGAAAAGCCGTCCTTGTCTGCGCGTTGTCTGCATCCTGTGTCCGGCAAAGTCCATCTGACCACTGATACATGGACTTGTAAGCACGGCAAGGCCGCTATGTCTCTGTGACAGCTCACTGGTGATGACGGTGGTTCTCAGGCTCGACGCACGCTCTTCAAAACCGCAGGGAGGGTGCAGGGTTCTTTCCCCCAAGTTCCACGGGTACCATCACATGCCCAGGGAAACCAGACTGTGTTGAAAGTGATATGTCTTGGAGACCGTCAACACACCGGTCAAGAGCTGTGGACGGCTCTGCGCAATGAGACCGAGAGGTGGCTGGGTGACTAGAACCTTGTGCCAGGCAAGGTGGTGTGCGATAACGGGCGAAATCTCCTGGCCGCCCTTTTTTTTTTTTATAAACATAATTTTTATTCAATGTTTTAAATATATAAACAGAATTGGGCATAAGAGAAACAAGGTAGTGTCAGCTTACAACATACAAAGCATACAAAATATATCTGTCATCATAGGAATAAAAAAGTAACAGTCACAATAGGACTAACACAACTATGAGGTAGAGCTGAGACTCTATGCACTGGTAAATAATACAAAACCCCCCCCCCCCACCCAAAAAAAAAAAAAAAGAATCAAGCACAAAACCAAAATAAACCATAACTACAACCTGGCACTTGGGTCATATTAATACACTAAATCGGTTTAACCAGGGCGGGTTACTACAGGGCTGCTCTAGAATCAGAGATGAGATATGATACAGTGAGCGTCACGGCTCCTTGGCTGGAGGTCGGGTGGGAACCATAGGTGGGAATCGCGGTCGTAGGAGAAGGCCGTTCTTGCAGCCGGGCAGATGAAGATGAGTCAAGTGGGTCTGGCCGCCCTTAAGATCGGTAGGCTGGAGCACATCCCTTGCCTGGCACACGTCATGAACCTTTTCGTCCAGAAATTTCTAAAGCGCTACCCGGGTCTGGACTGCCTGCTGAGGACGGCTCAAGGTCTGAGCTCCTGCTTCCGCAGTTTGCATCCTGCTTCGTCCCGGCTTGCTGCGTTACAGCGTCAGCTTGGCCTCCCTGTCAACTGTCTCATTGTTGACGTGGCAACACGCTGGAATTCAACCATTCACATGCTCCAGCGATTGAGATAGCAGTGCAATGCCATTACGCAGTACGAAGTGACACATGGCCTGATAAGCAGCGGTGCGGACTTTGGGGTGTTGGGCCACCGAGAGTGGAGGCACGTGAAAGAGCTCTGCACCATCCTTGCCAGTTTTGAAGAAGCCACCAAAATGGTCAGTGCGGACAATACTCTTGTCAGCATGAGCATTGTGGTGATCTTAGTTCTGGAACAAGTGTTGGACACTCTGAAACAGCAGGTCCCACCAGTGACGGAGGAGGAGACGGACACAGATGCGGACACAGAACCTTTCTCTCCGTCGAATCCAGAAGGGCTGAAAGTTTCACAACTTTATCGGTCTTCATTAGGCAGTGGTTCGGGGTCCAGGGCTGGTGCAAGGCGGCACCTCAGTTCTCAGGGTACATCATTTGAGGCAAGTCAGGGCTGTGTTGAAACTGAGGCGGAGGAAGTGGAGGAGGAGAATGAGATATTCCTGGACACCGACGTTACCGATGTCCCTGCCTTGGAAAGAGGTCGGCACGGATTTGAGGCGGAGAAGGAAGATGAGGAAGATCAGTTTGCTAGTGCCCTTCGATCCAGAGGCTTTGGAAAACAAGGCTCCATCTCTCATATGAGTGCTTGGATACTCCATTTCCTCCAACAGGATCCTCGCATTAAGTCCATCAAAATTAACAACAGTTACTGGGTGGCCACCCTCCTCGATCCAGGGTGCAATGCGAAACTCAGCACTTTCCTTCCACCCACCCAAATTGAAAGTAAAATGCAGGAATTGGAAACTGTGCTCATTGATCAACTGGAGACATCCGTTGTGTCTGCTTCACGTTCTTCAAATGTCACGGTGGAACAACGTCAGCAACATGACAGCAGTAGAGTGCCAAGTAGCCGTAGTGGCAGCAGCAAGCATTGTAGCAGAAGCCTAATGGGTGACCTCTGGCAATCCTTATTTAACACCTCACCAACGCGTGTAATGCAGGGCACACATACGACACACAGAGACCGGCTTAAGATCATGGTCCACGACTATCTGCGGCTCAACACCGATGTTTTTGGACATGTTCCGGACCCAATCGACTTCTGGGTATCCAAAATGGATGAAGGGCCCGAGCATGCTCGTTATGCCATAGAGGTGTCCTGCCCAGCAGCCAGCGTCATATCTGAGTGGACCTTCAGCACAGCTGAAGGAGTCATTACAGACAAACGCATCCGGCTTTCTACCGATAATGTGGATCGTTTGACTTTCATCAAGATGAATCAGACGTGGATCTCTGATATTGTGGCCCCAATGGCCGAGGTCAACGATTAGTTGCCAGTCTACTTCACATTCCTCTTCAAACAGAAATGGTCCTCTTGAAGTTTTTTTTTTAAATGATAATTTCTTACTGCAATTTTTATTCTGTGTGCCCAAAAGGTCATTTTGCTGCTTTTGTGGTTAGGAGACTGTAAAAGACACCAATTGTACATGGTTTCATTAAAAAAATGTATTCCATTTACTTACTTCATGAAAATTTGAAGCACTGGTTTTAGGGTCATAGTGTTGTGAGATACAGCTATAATCAAGGTCCTTTGAAACAGAAATGGGGGTTCTAAGTGGCATTTCTACCTCACAATTTTTAACAGTGGCTGAGAAGTTATTTTTATAATTTTTTGGATCCTGTGCCTGTGAAAAACAGCTATATTACAGGAGCTATTATAAAAAAATGTGGTTTCTAACATTGGCCGAAGGGTCATGTTTTGAATTATTGGGGGCATGGTGCTGTGAAATACCGCTGTACTACAGGTACTATTGTAAAAAATTTGGTTTCTAACAGACATTTGTTTTTCACAATTGTCAACAGTGGCTGAAGGGTCATGTGTTGAATTTTATGGGGCATGGTGCTGTCAAAAACAGGAATAGGTAGGACACTGTTAATGGACACATAATGCAAAAAGACTTGTTTTTGCAAGATCTTTAACATAGCTAGCAATCCCTGCAGTGAGACAACCCATTTAATATAATTAGAAAAAGAGAAACAAAGATGTGGTGGGATTCCATCCTATTTTAAAAATGTGTTTTCTAGAATTAAACTACTAAAAAACTTTCATGTACAAAATAGCTGATACAAATATTCCTCTGAATTATACAAGGGAGGTACAGGAAGACTTGAACAGATGTAGGTTATTCAGAGGACATGAAGTACGGAGCACATTCGCCACCCCAAGAACAGAGACAATTTCCTCCAGCACATTGCGTAAAACGAGAAAAAGAAAGCCAAGAAAAAGGGCACTTGGGTGGAACAGAACCGTCAACCACCAGCATTTCCAAGTGACGCTCAATTGGTCCGCACTCATACGGTGGGGCAAGCACTCTCGTAGAGGCAGAAATTTCTCAAGCGCTACCCAGGTCTTGACTGTGTACTGAGGAAGGCTGGAGGTCTTAGCTCACAATTCCGCTTCTGCGCTCTGCTTCAGCATAACTGTTTTAGTTGCTGCGTCATAAGGGCATTTTTGCCGTGTTAATAAATGACGGACGCTCTCACCACACCCACTGTAAGTCTGGTCCTGGCAGCTGAACCTTCGTGTTAACAGATGACTGACGGCAGCACTGGCTCTCACCGTTAGCTGCAATCAGAAGAGCCTTAAATTTCTCTAAAAAATAAGATTTTGAAAAAGGTGATTTCTGTGAGGTTATGTAGTGTCAAAAATGGCTCCAGGGCTGGACACAAAGGGCGACATGTATGATCGGAAGTTGCGCCTGTTTTCTGGCGAAAACGGCGCCTCACCGATCCGAATCCCCTGTTGGACGCAGTGATGCGATGTTAGACGCAACCTTCGCCACTTTCGGATGCGCCTCACATGAAGGGGCGTGCATTGGCCGCGGTGTGGGCGTTCTGGGTCGAGATGCGGCACATTCGAATACTCCGAGGCATGCATGATTGCGGCGCATTGCAGCGCTCGCCAGCTCCGACTGGTAGACCTAGTTGAAGCTGGTCTAAATGAGTCGGATGAGTCGAAGTGAAGCGAGAACGTAACATGAGAGGAAACATATAGAAGATCGCAAAAGAAATACATCTCGGCCCTCGGCTCTCTGAGGCATGGAGTATGATTCCAAAAA
>JAODAL010020443.1:0-69415 GCA_025379985.1 Phyllomedusa bahiana
TGAACGACCGGGAGGTCGCAACAAAATCGAGTACATGCATCTCTTTTTTGGGCCTTAATGGCGCTGTATATCAGGGCCGAATCCCTGAAGTTGGATGTTTAATTTTAATGTACCTTTTATTAAAAGCTTTAAAATTTTTTATTTGGGTCCAATTTTGCCTATTAAAGTATGATTGTGGGGCTTGGAAACCCCTGTTTGGAACCCCCCCAAAGCAAACCACGAAACGGACCCGAACAATTTATATAGGAAAAATTTTGCTGGTTGTTTTTAACACTAAAACTATGGAGTGAATCATTGGGTGTGGGGGCCCCCGCCTGATTACCTTGACCTTGTTGTATTCAAAGTCAATTCACTGAAGCTTGAGCAACCGCACACTTACTATATTAAATGGAAACAAAAATCCGTTTTGAAGATACTCTACAAGCAACCCGGAAACACTGGAATACGGGAAGGGAAAAAAGCAATTTTTTTTTGCGCATGCAATACCAAGATGAAATTAAATTATTAGTACCGTAATTGGAGTTAAAAATATTAACCCTTGCTGAAAAGGAAGTCCTTTTTTTTGGGAACTAAAAAAACGCTGGAATCTTTTTGTAGAGTGAAGGGCCCCAAAGGGGTCTTCGTGTTTTTTAAAGATTTTCCAAATATCAAGATGATTTGGAATTTGTCGCTCAGGGGAAACAAGCACATTCGAACATTCCCTAAAATTAACCTCATCTGGTTCTGACAAGGTCTATAAAAAATATGACAATTGTTAAAATTTGGAACGGCTAAAGATTGAACAAAAAACCTTTTGACTGAACACAATGGCAAATGTTTCTAAAAAAAAGGGACAGTCCCCTTCCCTGCCTATTAAAAATGAGTTTAAAACAAAAAAAAAAGATAAATTTGTCCGGACAAAATAATTTTGAGCAAGAAGGGGTTTCTCAGGAAAAAACCCAAAAAAGGAATACAGGCTTTAAGAGCAAGACCAGAAAAACAGGAAGAGATCGCGGCCCAAATTTTTAAAAAAAAACGGATTACGGACAACCGATTTGGTCAATTCCAGCACAAGGGAAGAAGGAATGGAATCAACATGCGGACATATGTCACAAGAGAATCAACCAAATCATCAAAATTCCAAAACCCCCGGGGGTCGAAAGAAAAAACAATTTTCCCCTACAGAAGGGGCGTACCAAGGGGAACATCTCTTGGGATGGAAGGGTATCCGCCCTCCTTTTTCCACAAGCACAAAAAGGGAGGAAGCACCAATGTCAAAAATATTTCTGATTTGGAACTAAAAAGGGGTAGAAAAAAACCCCTTTAACAAAGGGGGTTAAAATTTTTTTGTATTACACATCCTTTTGATTATACACAATTCACATAGTTTTAAGCAAATTTTTGAAAAAAATTTAATTTACATAAAAATTTTTAAAAAAAAAAAGGGTAGATTCCGGGGTGATATTTTGGCAGTATATACCACAATGTGAATAGGAAAAGGTTTCACAAGGGGCACAAATGCATACAAACCATATAGCAATAAAACTTTTAATTTTACGGGAAGAAGATCCCCCTGAGGTAGAAAAGGAGAAATTTCAGAGGAGGTTAAATCAATTTTTTTTCCCCCCTTGTCACCGGCTCGACTCCTCCCTTTTTCATGACGTATTGAGAGATATAAAGCTTTAAATAATCCTATTTGGAATAAACTGGGGTTGAAGAGAGACACTTTGGAAATTAAATCAAATAATAAATTTTTATAAAGCCCGCTGCCCCAAGGGGGGAAAAATTGAAAATTTATGAATAAACAATATTAAGAGGGGGGCCAATAGACAGCTCGATGATAGGAAATATGGGGAAAAGTTAAAAAGGACCCAACAAAAATTTTTAAGGGGGTCAATTAAAGATATTTTTAAAAAGGGGATCAAATGTAATTCATCTCCCAACAATTGTTTGGGAAAATTTGTTTCCAACAAAAGTTTCCTCGTCCATAATGGTACTTTTAAAACGAAAGTCCAAAAAATTTTGGGCAACACCCTCCGGGGTCGCCCCATATAGGTAGCATTGGTTCCATCACAAAAACCCTTTACAGTATTAGAGGGGTGTTAAGACCTTTTTTTAAAAAATGTCCCTTCTTTTTTGCCGATACAAAAACTTTGTTGCAACAATTAAAAAGCTTCCCAGGTGGGACGGGGTACAGTCTGGCAACCTTGATGTTTCACTGTACACCCTTTTTGCACATGAGAGGGCATTAAGCAATAAAACATTTTTGGAGAGACTAATGGGGAGGTCAGCATATTAAATTTCAGTAAATTTTCTTAAAATTTTTTGGAACATAATGAAATTCATTTTTGGGCAATAAAGGTCATTCAATGAAACCGGGGCAAACCCCCCATGGGACCCACCGCCATTCTGGCTAATATCTTTTTTGCATATTGGGAAGACATACATTTATCATAAAAAACCCATTGCAAATAATTAAACACTGGCGAGATTCATCGATGATGTTTTGAAAATTGGTCATAAGAAATTGAATTTAAAAGACTTTTATTAAATATTTAAAAACAAAGGAATAGGGCTTTACAGCACATTGGAGGTATAGTATTTATCCGATTTGAAATTGAGAACAGATTAGGTTTTAAAAAAAAAGGGAAAAAAAAACCAATCGAACGAATTCACTTTGCATAGGGGAAATTTTTTCATCCCACAATGAAAAAAAACCTCCCAAAGGGCAATTTTTTAAGATTGTACGCAAAAAACAGTGAAAAAGGGGATTTTGTGGAAACAATCATTGAATTATGGAAGTTGGACAGAGAGGATATGATGAAGAAGTATATCTCAGGCGTTTTCAAAAGCAATACACGGATAGGAAAAAATTGATTTTTCAAAGAAGAGAAAAAAAAAAGAACAATAGATTTGTTTTTTTAAATTTTTAACATAGCAATTTTTATCAGAACGGGGGAAAAACCGATCAAAAACATTGGCATATGTTGACGCGGGCAGGATTTAAGATAAAGGACACATCCCCCGTTAAATCGTTTAGGGAGGGGAAAAATCTAGAACAAATTGGAAACATAATTTGTGGAAATAAGGGAAGGGTAATTTGGTTGCAAAGTTGTTCCCCAAATGGAAACCAAGCTGCGGAAAAGGGACTTTTGCCAAAAAATGAAAGATAAAAAAATTTTTTTTAGGCCCATAAACACAATAAGGATTTTTTGACTGCAAATCCAACATGATAAATTATTTGGGGGCACATGAATCGCTTTAATCGGAAAGAACCATCAAACCCTTGAAAAAGATAAAGGAACACATCTATTCATTAAAAACGGGAAAGGACTCCACTTTTATTAAACCAATATTTTAATAACACGGGGGCGATACCCATAATTTTTTGCAGGTATTGAACGTAAAACACACAAGTTAAGTAATAGACAACGAGACTCTTACAACGAATCAAGTGATACGAAAACAAGGCACTTGGCCCCCTAGGGTTTAAAAAGACAGGAAGAATTTTTTCTTTTTTATAATGTTTTTTAATTTAAATGCACATTTTTGGGAAAATTTTTACCACAGGGAAGGGACTTTGGGAGGTTAAGAGGCAGGTTTCTTCCTCCCGTCATGCCTTAGAAAGCCCAGCATTCGCAAACGGCCCCTTGCGAGGTGGAAGTGCTTTTTTCCCATTAAGGATGTTTATAATAAATCTTTACAAAAAGAAATTGGTGATGCCGCTTACATTCTTTTACCATTGGATAATCTTGGGACTTTTCTATTTGAACTACACCACTGAGATATATTGCTGGTTGTTTTTATGAACACTAAACATATGGGGTGAATCATGGGGGCGGTGCCGCCTGATTTCCTTACTCAATTAATATTGACGAGATAGTTGGTTGCTGACCTAGGACCGCCATGTTAGCAGTGTGGTCTATGCAATTAAAGGGTAGCATCTCACCCCGCAGTCTCCCAGAAAATCTAAGCCAGGGCAGAGCAGGGGGGGGGGGCACCAAGCACTTCTTCCTCCAGCTGAATCCATCATTTCTTTTTACCTTTGGGAACCAGTTTACTTCTAGCTGCAGTGCCCCCCTTTTCCAAATTTTGGGCCCCTGAGGGAAATAGTTTAGTACTCGGGTGTTTTCTAGACATAAAATTTTCCCCCCAAGCATTTGGAAAGTGATTAAAAACGGCGGGGGGGATAAATAGGATAGTTTTTGAAAAGCTAAAGAAATTAGGGGTACGTTCATTTTTTAGTTTATTCGCCTCCCCGGGTTTTCCCAAATATCAAAAGGGGGCCCTGAAGGTTTTAAAAAAAAGGCCCCCCAAAAAAGGGCTTTATAAACTTTATTATATGAAGAATAAGTTTTAATAAGACAAAGGAAATAGGGAAAAATTGGGATACTTTTGCATAATTTGGGTTCAAAAGCAAAGCAGTTTTACATCAATAAGTAAAAAGGTTAAGAAAAACACCATTCTGCCCAAAAACCCCCAAACCGGATTGAGGGTCCACAGGAGGAAGCAATAGGAAAAGCCCACATTATCACAAATGAGTACAATACAATAAAGCACGAACCCATCCCCACCACGAACCTCATCCTTTTGGCAAGCCCAAGGGTTAGACAATACTGCTTTTTTCACTGCGCACTGAAAAGCCCCAAAATCTTCCTGCCCCAAGGGGACCATTTAGACCCTTTGCAGGTCTTAGAATCAGGCATCCAAGGTCAACAATTTTTAAACCGAATCGATCTCCGCCCCGGACCAGTTAACCCCATTCGGGTTTAAATTCATCCCAACTTAACCTCACCAGGTTTCAAATCTGTTTTAAATCCCCGTCCGTGGAGAAGCCGACACGGTGAGAACAGAAGATCCCCCTGGGATCTACAGGGGTCCCCGGTCCAAGATGGCTTCTCATCTCACAACAGTGTCCAGTTTTTATCTCATTTGAAAACAAGTGCCTGTTAACCAATTTACCAAACTCTGATAGGTTACATTTGCCCAAATTAACATCCCTCTTAAGGCCAGTTCTCGAGAGGTCACCTTACAAAAAGAGAGCCACCCTTGGATCAGAAACATGGGAAAAACCCCTGGAATTTTATACCGAAACTGTGAAAAAAATAAAAAAACAGCGATAATGAGCCCAGGGTTTGAAGACTCCTGGTAGGACACTTTTCACCAAACAACAGCGATAAAAACATAAACGATAGTTTTTACTAACCCTTTTGCAGGCACAAAGAAAGTACTTTTTTTTTAAAGGGTTAAAACCAAGCTGCTTAAAGGGATCCAAACAATATGGGGTTCTGATGGCCAAAAACCCATTGCATTTCTTCCACCCTTGGGGCCGTCCAATTTCACCTTATGTATTTTCCCAAACCCCGGGGGTAGCGTATAAAAACAAAAAATTTCCACAAAGAGGGGAACTTTTTATCAACAGCAAAGGGGATACACCCAGATTATATCAAAAATTACTCCTAAAATTTTTATCTAGGAACCCAAAAAAATAACCCAAAAAAACCCAAAAACCCCCCTTTACCATTAACTGTTTTTTTCTGTTAAAACAATACATACAATTATAACAAAAAATCTATAGCGCCTTTTTTGTAAAATACTTTGGGTAACTTTTAATATTAATAATTTATTTCAAGGCCCACTGGATATTTATTGACTAGCTACCCAAAAAGAGATTCCCCCCACCCTATACATGTGCAGCTACTGCAGGGACCTCAAGCAAAGGGGAACCCTAGATTTTTACTGTCAATATGGACCTGGAGGCTTAATATCTTGGCACTACAAAACCCCCCTTGCCATCAGAACCCCAAAATAATTTTGCCCCCCTTTTTTTTTTCCTCCTATTTTTATTTGGAAAAACCTTCTTTTTGGGTTAAAATAAAATTTTTTGAAAAAAATAAGGGATGCAATTTTTGGTCTATTTTATATCTTCAGTAAGGAAATGTAATAGAATGGTATGTATAATTTGGTCACATTCCATCTTCGTTTCCTTATCTTTGGGCAGACCCCCCCCATAAATTTTGTCCTGTTTTAAAGGGGGTTTGGTACAGCTACCACAAGTCTCTGTATTTCAGTACGTTTTTGAAAAACAATGTTCATCAATTGTGCCAAATAAATCCATAGATTTGTTTAATTTTCCATAAACCAATTCCTTGTGTGGCACTTCCTCTCTTTATTGAGCAAGGTTGGGCAACAACAGAGACCAAAAAGGACCATCCTGCGATACCGATCAAACCCCCCGTCTCAAGTTTGGATTGGGTATAAAACTGAAAGAAAAAAAAAGAGCATTATTCTCTGGATAAAAATTGCTTCCCACTTTTTTCTCCTGGTTTCCTCACTGCCAATAACTCTCGGCCCTTAAGGGCCTTTAATACTCCGTTTTCCCCAAATTCTTGCACAATTGTTTAACCCCTTCCTGACATAGGACGTATGCATACGCCCTAGGGGAAAGTGACTTCCCGCAAATGGACGTATGCATACGTTCTGGCAATCGCGCGGGCTTGTGGGCGAGCCGCGCGATCGCAACATGGGACAGCGGTAAATTACCGCTGGCCACATGTCGTTTCATCCGCGGCCGGAGTGAGGGTGATTACCGCTTCATTATCGCAGCCTGTCATGGCTGCGATAATGAAGCCGCAGGCAGGAGGAGTGAGCTCCTCCTGCCTGCTTCCCGGCGGCTGCCGAACTGCAGTTCAGCAGTGATCTTCTACCTGATGGCCACGGGAAGTGAGCGGCACTTCTCGGGGTCATCTGTGACGTCACCATGCCCGCAATGCATTGTGGGCATGGTGACAGGTAGTTGTCATGGCGACCAGTACACAGTACTAGTACTGTGCACTGGCCTGCCTTCTAACAGCAATCTGATGATTGCTGTTAAAAGAAAAAGTAAAAAAAAAGTGAAAAAAAGTAAAAATAAATGTCAAGAGTGAAAATAAAGTAAAACACAAACACAAAAAATAAAATAAAAACACGTACACCGCCCTTTTCCCCTTTACAAACGCCAGTCGCCCCCAAAAAGATCAAAAATAAAGTACCCATATTTGGTATCGCCGCATGCGTAACGCCCCACCCTATAAATCTGTCACGTTAATTAACCCATACCGTGAATGCTGTAAAAAACAAAAAGAAAAAACTGTCACAGAATTGCTATTTTTGAACATCCTGCACCAAATAAAATGGAATAAAAAGTTATCAAAAACTCATATAAATGCCAAAGTTGTACCAATTAAAATATCAGTTCATCCTGCAAAATAAAAGTCCTTACACATCTCTGTATACGGAAAAATAAAAAAGTTATGGCTCTCAGAAGACAGCAATGCATAAATATTATTTAACACAATAAAAACACTTTTTTTTTTTAAAGTGCTTCGAAATTAAAAAAAACTATATAAATAGAGTATCGCCGTAATCAAATCGACCCAGAGAGTAAAGCTAACTGGTCATGGATACTGCACGATGAGCGCTGTTAAAAATAAAAATAAAAAACACTACTAGAATTGCAGTATTTTCTTCATCCTGCCTTCCAAAAACCGGATTTAAAACTGATAAAGTCTTGTCCCCCCAAAAATGATACCAATTGTTTTTATTGTGTAAAAGCAGTAACAGATAAAAAAATATACAAATTGGGTATTCCTGTAATCGTATCGACCTGCTGAGTAATACTAGTATGTCAGTTATACTGCATGGTGACCGCTGTTAAAAAATAAAAATAAAAAACACTACCAGGAATGCTGTATTTTGTTCAAAATGCATCACAAAAACTTTAATAAAAAGTGATCCAAGCGGCATATGCCCCCCCATAATGGCACTAATAAAAACGTCAACTCATCCCACAAAAAACAAGCCCATAATCAGATCCGTATACAGAAAACTGAATACGTTATTGCTATCAGAACAGGACAACATAAAAACACAATTTTTTATAGACTTATTTCTATTGTGTAAAAGTAATGAAACATAAAAAAACTATATAAAATCTATATCATTGCAATTGTACCGACCCCCATAGTAAAGATATCCTGTCATTTATACTGCACGGCGAATGCAGTAAAATTGAAGCCCAAAAAACAATGGCGGAATTGTGTTTTCCCCTCATTTTCGTAGCCCAATGCAAAAAAAACAAAAAACTTTGGAACACCTGTGCACCCAAAATGTACAATACACCCCTAGATGAGATCTATGAGGCGTGCTGAATCCAAAATGGGGTGACTTCTGGAAGGTTTCACCTGTTCTGGTAATTTGGGGGCATTGTAAATGCGACATGGCCCCACCAAAATCAGTGTTCCAAAAGCCAAATAGCGCTCCCTCCCTTGTAACCCCTGCAATGCGCCCAAACAGCAGTTTACACCCACATGTAGGGTATTGCCGAACTTGGAAGAAATTGCGTAACAAGGTATTAGATGCTTTTTTACCAGGATGCCTTGTTAAAATTAAACATTTTCAGCTAAAATTGCAGATTATTGGGAAAATTTTTTTTTTTGCATTTTCACAGCCTAACGCTAAAAAATTTTGTGACACACCTGTGGGGTCAATATGCTCACTACACCCCTGGATTTTTTCCTTAAGGGGTGCAGTTTCCAATATGGGGTATTTTGAGGGGAGTTTATTACGTTTTAGCACCTTAGGGTGTCCGCAAACCTGAAATGGCCCCTAAATAAAATCGTAATGAAAATGAGACCCCATCCAGTAGGTGCTCCTCCTATTCTGGGGCTTGTGGTTTAGTCAAATAATGCACTAGAGCCACATATGGGATATCTCTGAAAACATCAGAATCTGGGGAATCAATATTAAGTTGCATTTCCCTGATCACATTTACCGTATTCTTGTGAATAATATATAAAAATTGAAAATCTGCAAAAAAAAGTGAAATTTTGAAATTTCACTACCACTTTGCTTTAATTCCTGTGAAACACCTAATGGGTTAATAAACTTCCTTAATGCGGTTTTGAATACTTTAAGGGGTGTAGTTTCTTAGATTAGGTCATTTATGGGGGTATCTAACATACAGGTCAATCAAAGTCACGTTATAACTGGACTGGTCCCTAAAAAATGTATATAGCAAATTTTGTTGAAAATTTTAAAATTACTACTAAATTTCTAAGCCCCCTAATGTTGTTAAAAAAAAAAAAAAAAGACATTTAAAAAAATGATGCCAAACTACAGCAGACATATGGTAGATGCTAGTTATGAACTATTTTGAGTGGAATAACTATCTGTCTGCAGAAATTTTTGAAGTTTAAAATTGGTAAATTTTTCACATTTTTCACGATTCTTTGATATTTTTAACAAATAAACAAGCATTTTTTGGACCAAAATTTCTTACTATCTTAAAGCACAATGTGTCACGAGAAAACAATCTCTGAATCACATGGATAGGTTAAAGTGTCAAAAAGTTATTCTCACATAAAGTGACACATAACAGATTTAAAAAATGGGGCTCTGTCAGAGAGGCCAAAACTGGCTCCGGCGGTAAGGGGTAAAGAGTGAGTGGAACCAAAATATTTTCCCACTCATACTGGAGTGCACATATCATAGCTGTTCTAAACTAATATCACTCGATTTCCTCTTTTTTTTCTGCAGCATTTATCTTCTCATAACAGATCCCAATAGTGTCATGAAAGTAAATGATCAGCCACCTATCTGTATGGGCATAGTACAGAACAAAGTCAACCATTTTACTGCTTCTTAACCAAAAGATATGGAAATTGTTCCTGCCCTCTCCAAATATTCTTTCACTGGATATTAGCATAAGACCCCTAATACCTTCTATGTCATAAATCCTCACTACATCATGGCATCTTATTTAACAATTAACTATTCCTCATTTATTAATATTTGCCCTAGAGTATTATTGTGTTGTTACTCAGGCCTTTACTCTCTAGGGACAGATTAACATGCAACAAAGAAAAGACACAGCTTATCATGCAATATAACATTGACCATTTAGTATTCAAAACAATTAACAGGTTAGTCGCAATGCGCAATAGACATCACAACAAAAAAACATGAAATAACACATCGTAGGGCCCATCACATCACACTAACTGGGGAGACACACTGGTGTCCCCCCTTTAACACAAAGGAATTCTTTGTTAACTCTTTATGAATTGGAGCTCCAAACAAAAAAATTATCCAGTAAGGAATGCACAGTTGTGTTACATTTGGGAACACGTTGAACTAAAATCTAATTTTTACCAAAAACTCAGTAGTGCTACCAAATAAATTCAGAGTTGACTTTTCCTGTGCCCTGGGGATTAATTTCACTTTACTCCTGCAAGCAAACAGACAATTAATCACATCCCCCACAAGAGACATCCATAAAAGCAACATTACAACAAAAAACTTTTTTTTTCAAAACTAAAATGTGTGCACAATACAAGGTAGCAAAAATGAGCTCAATAAATCCCACGTGGATTTATCTTTAACCAAAATCAGTTTTAAGAGGATATCCTTTATGTATCACCTATAGGTCATTTTTACTTTATTAAACACATACACCAGACATGACATGCATTGTATATGCTTACGACGCAAACTACAAGGATATACAAATATATTCTATACATCGTCTACAGAATGTTACCTAATTACCTGTAACAGACAAAAACACGTCAATTACACACAAACAACTTTTTCCTTCAATAAAGATTAGTCTGGAAGAAAATACAAAATGTCAGTCATAAGTAATATCTCATATTAAATAGTAAACTCTGTCCATTCACAATATGCGGACGTCTAAACTTTACAGATGTAAATATACTTTCTACAAGTACATATCCTTGTCGTGTAATGAGCTGCAAACTGTTCTTATCTACTGACCAAAGACAAGAATTTTATCCCACACTCAAATGCTACTCAATTAAAATCTACACATTCTCCTGCAGCTCAAACATTCTTGCAACACAAAACACAACACAAGAACAGATTTACAAACAAAGAAATCCAAACATATGACAACATTTGACTCTGAACACAGAACTGAACCCGTCTAAAATAGTAACTCCATAGACCGTGGACATCAGACTCTAGAGACAATAAAGCTTTCACACTGCTTATCTGTGCACATAAAATCACTTCTCATATGTATACACTGCATGTGTTTCTCTAGAGATAACATGCCAGATAAACAGATCTGGGTCTTCACTATTAAAGGGTCTCTTATTTTCAGGATTGCTATTTTCCTAAAACAAAACTGATATAGCAATTTGTCCTATGTCTATAATGCACCTCTTTGTTTCTATTTCACTTGCCATTTCCACTACCTACATTACTTACTTTTTTTCTCTCTCCTGTTTTTTTTTTCAAGAACTAAATGCGTTCTTCATGCTGTTTCCTGGAAGCATGTAATAAAATACAACCTCTTGAGGAATTGAATGCAGTAGCATTCAATTCCTTGTTCCTTTCAATTTTTTACCCTTAGCAAACGTGTAACCACATCAGTTGGTTCAGCATCTTTCATACACTTATACCCTGATTCACCCAATGCAACACATTGCGGCCACTTATTGGCCAAAACACAATAGGGAGCCTGCTCCCAGCCTTAAATATAAACATATATATTTACAACCTCTTTCTTAATAAAGAGAAACATGTTTTACACAATTTCACTCTATGTTCCGGATTATTGGATGGAGGTTCAAAATTCTGGCCAAAATGTCGCTAACAATACAGCCTTAATAAGAAAAACCATCTGCCATGCGTTTTACACCATATTCCGGATTATCGGAATCTTGCTAAAATCTGCTTTTCAAGGTCAGGAGATTGCGATCAACACTTCAATAATAAGAAAAACCTTCTACCGTACCCCACTTCTGGTACCAAATGTTTTGCCAACTATCTTAAGGGGTCCTGAACGGCTTTAAAGAAGGCAACACCAAAGGCTTTATAAACTTTATTATATGAAGAACTAAGTGATTACATATGACTAAAGGAAGATAGTGTGATATTGTGTATACTTTTGCCTAATATAGGTTACAGAAGCAAAGCACGTATTTACATCATATAAGTAACAAAGGTTAAGCATAAACACTCATCTCCTGCCCTAAAGCTCCTGAACCGGACTATGATTGGTCCACAGGATGGAATGCAATAAGGCAAAGCATTCACACTTATCACTAGTGAGTACATTACAATAAAGCACTGCAACCCATCACCCACCACAGAATCCTTCAGCCTTTTGGCAAGTCCATAGGTTAGTACAATACTGCATTATTTACACTGCACACTGTAAAGCACCTGAATCTATCCTGCCCCAAGGACCAGTTAGCATCACTATAGCAGGTCATAGAACTCAGTGCATCACAAGGGTTAACATACTTTAAAGCAACTGAATCGATCTCCTGCCCCCAGGACCAGTTAGCGTCACCATTGCAGGTCTTCAAATTCAGTGCCATACGTACACCTCACCAGGATTTCAAATCTGTCTTAATCTCCGACAGCGAGAGAAGGCGACAGAGAAGGCGACGGCGGTGAGAACAGAGAGATCCCCTGGGATCTACACGGGCGTCCTCGGTCCAAGATGGCTTCTCATCTCACAACTGTGTGCTCCAGCTTATATCTCATTTGAAAATAAGTCCCTTTGTAACCAAATGTTACACAAACTCTGATGGTTTACATATGTCCAATATAACATCTCTCTCTTGAATGGCCAGTTCTCGAGAGGTCACTTTACACCGGATAAAGCCATCATTGGATGAGAAACATGTCAGAAAACTCCTGGCAACATGGATACCGAAACTGTGAAATAATAAGAAAACTATGCGATAATGAGACTAGGTGATGAAGACTCCTGGTAGGAGCACTCTTCTCACCAAACAACTATGCGATAAGACTACATAAACAGATATTGTTTTTACTAACTCTTGCAGGCACTAAGAAAGTTACTTTATTATATGAGTTAAACCAAGCTGTCTTAAAGGGATCCAAACAATATGGATTCTTGATGGCCAAATAACCTATTAGCATTACACCAGGAAAAATCCTTTTTGTCCCAACGAGATAGATCTGCGTTAATAATACCTATCAAGGGCACAAAATTGGCCTCTAACACATATTTCAGATTAGTTGGAATATGCATCGCCAGATACTTAAATAACTTAGTGGCCCAAGCAAAAGGAAAATGCTGCCGCAAAGGAGCCACCAACTCCTCCTCAAGGCCTACACTAAGCGCAACACATTTGGAGAAATTGGCTTTAAAATTAATAATCCAAATTGATCCAGCACAGACATTAATGACGGCAGAGAAGAGAGGGGTGGGGTGATATATAATAGCAAGACATCAGCAAATGTTGCACATTTAAACTGCTGTCCGTTCAGCGGAAATCCCATATCATCAGAGTTTGCCCTAAGGGCTTGCAAAAGGTGCTCCATAGTTAAAACATGTAGGGGTGGCGATAAAGGGCACCTATGCCTGGTGCCATTTCGTATTGGGGTAGGGTAAGAGAGAATGCCATTAATTCTGAGTTGTGCAAAGGGGTTGTAAAAAAGGGACATAATCCTTTGCAACATGACAGGACCTAAGCCAACTGATATAAAAATATCACACAAATAGGTTCAATCCACCCTATCAAATGCCTTTTCGCCATCTATGGAGAGTAACATGCATGGCGTGTTAGTTGCTTGGGCCAGCCAATGTCTTAAGGGTGTTGTCTCTAGCTTATCGCTCTGGGACAAAGCCCACCTGATTCAAATGTATCAGGTCCCCCAGAATATCATTGAGGCACAGAGGAAGTCATTTGGGAAAAAGCTTTGCATCAATATTTGTCAATGAAATAGGTCTATAACTCGAGCACAAAGAAGGGTCTTTGCCATCTTTGGGAATTATTGTTCTAAACGCCTGCAGAAAAGAAGGGGGAAAAGGGCACCTCTCTGAGACTGAGTTGAATGAGTCAAGCAAAGGTGACGCCAACTCCAACCCCAGAACCTTAAAGAACTTTGCAGTGTAGCCGTCCAGCCCAAGGTTCTTCCCAGTCGGAAGGGATGAAATTGCTTGTTTCAGTTCCTCCATCGTGAATGGGGTTTCAAAGGCCTCCAGTCTATCTACAGGAATTTTTGGGAGGATAGTTTTAGTTAAGAATCCGTTTAGAATCTCCGAGCTGGAGGCATTAGAGGGGTGCGGGAGATTATATAGGCTGTGGTAATATGATGAAAAGCTATCAATTATTTCAGGAGTGGTGTGGGTCAACTTGCCTGTCCGATCCTTGATTGAGGGGATAAACAAAGAGGCTCTTGCTAGACGGCGGCTTGGTTTGTTACTCCACTCGTAGTATGAGCTTGAGCAGATCTGTCTATACCATCTGGACTTTCTCTCCAACAGTTGGAGGATTTCATGACACGTCTGGGTCAGCAGTCTCAAGTCTGAGTCCTCTAGTGAGGTTTTGTGAGCCATTTCCAGAGCGCTCAGTCTAGACAAGAGAGCCTCAAGTTTTGCCGAAGCTTCAAGCTTCAGCCTGGAGCCATGCTTCACCAACACCCCACGCATTACACATTTGAGGGATTCCCATTTAACTGGGTCTGAGGTGGTGTCAGATCTGTGATCGTCTATAAAATATTGAATGGTTTGTTTTAAGTCAGAAAGGCAGAGCGAGTCATTCAGCCTCCATTGAAATGCCTTGTGTGTTGCTTCCGGCAGGAATACCGTGCATTTGGACTGGGGCGTGGTCAGATAAGAGGATATTATTAATGGAGAGAGATTTCACGTTAGGGAGGAGAGAATGTTGTGCAAAAATATAGTCTATACGGCTGTATATCTGGTGTGGGGGGGAGAAATAAGTGTAGTCAAAGGTATCTGGGTGAGTAATTCTCCAAGCATTGCACAGCTGCATATCCCGGAGAAGTTTTTTAATTTTGTTTATTTTGCTTGATGGGAACACAGACCTTCTCGACGAGGTGTCCAGGGTCAGTTGGAGAGCCAGATTAAAATCCCCACAAACTATGATGGCACCCTGTCCAAACTCATTCAAATCGTCCAATGTTTTGCTCATAAAAGAAGTTGCCCTTGATTTGGGGCATAGACATTCGCTATTGTATATGTGCTGCTGTGAATATCGCATTTGACAAAAATAAACCTTGCTTCATCTTCCTTCACTTCCAAAATGCGAAGGGGAAGGGATTTATGAAATAAGATAACGGCTCCTTTAGTTTTGGGGTCTCTAGTACTACTGTGGAAATCCCTAAAGAAGCATTTATGCTATCTATCATACATGAAAAAACTTTGAGACTCTCGGTTCACATATTTTGATCAAAATATGTTTAAGCTGCCCACGACTTTCAACGTGATCTCAATATCGGGCAGTCCTATGCTATCTTTACCTCTCAATCGAGCCAATCAGGCCTCCCACCGGGTCAACTGACCTCGGCTCGATTGAGAGGTAAAGATAGGATAGGACTGCCCGATTTTGACATCACGTTGAAAGTCGTGGGCAGCTTAAACATCTTTTGATCAAAATATGTGAACCGAGAGTCTAGTACTACTGTGGCACCAGCCAGGGTAATATTTATTTTTCCAGGCCGATAAATGATCACGGAGGAGATGAGTCTCCTGGATACATAAGATCTGAGCTCTTAGCTTATGCATATGGTATAGAATCAAGGCCTGTTTCTCCAGTATATTAAATCCTTTTACGTTAATAGAGGAGATTTTTAAGGTGGTAATTTCTGCAACCTAAGACCAGCACCGTCTCGGTCCCATAAGTGCCCAAGCCGACTAGAAAGACAAGATAACTTAATTCAAGATAAACTTAGCGAACAAAAAAAGCCAATAAAATACAAACATAGCAGCCAATCTAGTAATAGCAGTGAAGAAGCTGCAACAGGCAAGCAGGTAGCGCTTAAGCCAATCCCTATTGGGGGAAGGTGACTGACTACATCCGATGTACAGAGAACAGGCATTAAAGTATCCTAGAAAATGTAATATAGCCAGGACTTAATATGAAATAGCAAAGTTAACGTACTTTTCCGGGAAAGGTAATCCTCCGCTGAACTTCTGTAGTGGCCTGCCCCACTCCACTGAGCAAAACTAATGTGCCAGCTAAGTCTGGCAAAGAGACTAATGGCCTCCTACCTAGTGGAACAGAGCAGATCCAGAAGGGCAGAGGAGACTCTTTGTAAATATGAATAGGAGGGTGAACGGTAAAAATGTTCTTCAAGCAACTCGCGGATAGAAGAACACACACACAAAAAAAATAAAGGGGGAGGGAAGAAGGGAGGACAGGAGAGACGAAAGATGAGGGAGAGAAAGAGAGATAGGAAATGTAGAGGCCCGGCAGCTGTATCAGACAGTATAAAGAACCTGAAAGACTGCACCCTTCCAAATCAATTAAAAACTAAAGGGTAAATAGAAGACATAACAAGTAAAATTCCAGAGAAGTTGCTCACGGAACAGAAGGAGGAAGGCTTCTCCTCGCTTAGTCTCTTGCACTTTCTTGGCTAGAAGAGGCCCTCGGAATTTTGCGTGCCCCCGAGGCTTCGTGAGTCTTGCTACATCTGGGCGTTTAGGAGAGGACTCCAGAGGAGCGGGCAATCCCGCATGCAACGGGGCAAAAGGAGAGTCCCAATCCGGAAGTTCGACAGACGGGAGATCAAGGGCCTCCAGGAAGGATGGCAAATCTGCTGGGCTGCGTAGAATGATAAGTTCGTCTCCACGACGAACCTGCAAAGCAATGGGTAGCCCCAGTGGTACGGAATATGGTGAGATTTCAGAAGGGTGAAAAGTGGCTTAAAAGCCGCTCGCAGTGTACGCCTGGAGAGATCAGGGAAGAATGAGGGCTTGGCGCCCTCATACGAGAGATCCTGAGAAAGTCTCACCTTCTTCATGATCAGTTCCTTAACCGTATAATGATGAATCCGGCAGATGACATCCCAGGTGCGAGAGGCATCCTGGCTAAGTGACCTCAGTGCTCTATAGGCTCGGTCCAGTTCGATACAGTCTTCCTCTTCCCCACCAGAAGCGAGTTGAAGTTCTTGTTGAGGGTCAGGTGGAGGTCCTTACGCTTAATGGATTCAGGGAGCCTCCTGATTCTGTGGTTGTTACGTCTATTTCTATTTTCAAGATCGTCCATCTGCTCCACCATTGTCTGGTGTTAATTCTCTGAGCGCAGTTTGTAGGTCAGTAATGGAGTGTTGGACCATCTTCTGGAAGGATTCCAGGGAGCTAACTCTGTTTTGGAGAGTCAAGACGTCAGTTTTCACTTCATGTAGGTCCTGCCGCCATGCTGCTTTTAAAACTTGAGCCAGGGCTGACAGGTCACTCTTGGCGGGCAACAAAGTCAGTAACGCTTGCAACTCTGGGTGACCTTTAAGTGTCACCATGGCCTCTTCAGTAGAGATAGAAGATAGTGAATGAGTGTTCCTCTGTGAGGCCGGTGATTGTGGGCCAGGGACTGGATCCCTATTAGAATACATGGTACTAGCAGAAGCAGCAGTGTGAGACCAGACACTGGTGGAGTGCTGGGGAGACTGTATGAAAGCAGGAGAGCCATGGAGACTATATAATTGTGGGCTCGATCCTCCACAGGGCCCAGGTTGAAAGCAACTGAGGACACAGGGGAGCCCCCATCCTCTAGGTCATTGTCTTCTGAGCTTTTAGCGTCGGCCATCTTGTGGCTCTGACTGCTTGGGTCAGGAAGTAGAGTGGGCCCTATTAGTTGGGCCGTAAGGGCGCTCATGGTGCAAGAGGCCGCGCCAATATGCAGAAAACTCTCTGCTGTAGGCAAACTGTCCATGCTCTGTGCGGACCACATGGAGCCCGTGGGGTGAGAAGGCTGCAGCGAGATGGTGTTAGCTCTCGGTGAGGAGAGTGGAGTAACAGGAGCAGTGCCGCGTGGTGCCTGCGACTGACCTGCTTCTTGTGATGGTGGCTCCGCGTGGTACACAGGGGATCCTTCTGCAGGTGGCCGTACAGGCTCTGGACCAGCGCAATGTCGGAGCTGGAAGCAGCGGGAGATGAGAGCTATGTCTTCGCCGGCGAGTGAGGGAGCTCCGAATCCGCCGTCCTCTCCTTGGGGATGTGTGCTCCTCCTGTAGAGCCCGTGGGGAAGATGGCGCCCACGCTGGAGATGAATCCCGCGATGTCACAGGCAGGTCCGCCAGCGGGGTGAAATTATTAAAGATGGGCACAGCAGCAGCCACAGGCGTGGGGGGAGACTTTTCCTTCTTTCTTCAGCATCTGGTTCCCATAGTGAAAGCTGTATTCCCCTATAAAAGCTCAGTCAAGAGCAGAGCTCAGTTACTTGCGTCCAGCCAGAAGCATGCCAGGCCACGCCCCCAGCAGCGCTATTTCTGAATTGACATCCTGATCCGCCAATCTGGCAAATTTGTTGGGGTTTACAAGATCAGGACTAGCCCATCTTCCCTCTATCCCACTTTCTGACGGTCACCCAGCTAACTACCTCATTTTCCTGCACCTCCAGGCTGCCATTCTTCCCTATCCCAGTGAGTGCTTGCTCAGTGAGCAGCACACTCATTTTCAGCTTGGCAATGGTTCTCAGTACTGTAACTTGCTAATTTAAATTCAGGATTTGCACACATCTCACACAGCTGTATGCCCCCTCAAATGGCTGTTCAAGGATTGCATACATTACACAGGTTGTGCATTGGACAGCATTGTCCATCATGGAGCACATTGTGATTTACAAATGTCAGAGAACCAAGATATACATGTAATCCAAAACAATATATAATACAATTGTATGTGGGATGAACAAAATTCTGTCACTGCTTTTTTCTTTTTACGTCCATAGTGCTTGTTTGTGGTTTCCTTATTTTTTATTTTTTTTACTTTTCTCCATAGAAGACTTTAAACCGTGATCTTTAGTACTACTGCACATCATTACTGTCATTCACCATGACCTACTGTACCCTCAGGGCACAGACAGGCGTTTTGACTGCACATGCAGCCTGGAAGCGTTTCTTAGGGTATGTTCACACAGCTGATTTTGATGCTGTTTGCATAGCAGTTTTCGGAGCGTTTCAGTTTCCAAAACTGCATCAAAACAGCCTCTAAATGCCCCCAAATCATTTTCATTGACTCCTATGTAAAACAGCTTGTTGTAGTTCACACATGACGATGTTTTCACGTGCGTATTAGGCGCTTCTTTGGAAGCTGTTTTGGGTGCTGAAAAAGAAGTGTCATATCAATGTTGAAGCGTTTTCAGCTGAAATCCCCATAGGAATCAATGAAAAGCTTCAAAACCTCCTCCAAGACCTCGTCATGTTTTTAGCCTCGTTTCTCAGCGCGTTTTTGGATGCGTTTTTTGATCGTTTTTCGTTGCGGTTTTTGCCCTGGCTATTAATTTGTATGGGTGAAGTGTTGAAAACCAAAATGTGCCGAGAAATGCATCTAAAACCTCTTCTGGAGAAGCGTGTTTCAGGCGAGGCTTTGATGCTGTTTTGGGCACTGAAAAATCAGCGGCCAAATAAGCTGTATGAACATACCCTTAGGCTTCCGGGTTGCTAGAGAAGGCTTTAGCTTTTTGGGTTGATGAGGGGTGCCGATGCAACGGACACTTCCCCCCTCGTTTTTTTCCCTATCTTGGTTAATCGGCCGGATGGGGCCAGCTGTAATGTACAGCTGGTTCCGGGGGGTGTGGGATGAGAAGGATGTTTTTGGGGCCCCCCCCTTTAGCTCCCATCTGGGCCCCAAAATTATTTTTTCTATTTTTGAAATTTGCGCTACAGCACCATTTTGGTGCCCAAATAAATTTTTAGTACTAACCCCCGGACGATGAGGGGGAATTTTTTTGCTGACTGAAGTGCATTTTTTTTGCAGCATTTTAAAATGATGTAATTTTTTTACCCCTTTTTTTCCAATTTTTATAAGCATAAAAATTACCAAAAAAGAAAATTTTTGATGTCTGGAATTTCTTTTTTTTTACGTGATTTATATTTTTATAAACGGACTTTTTCGAGGGGGGGCGATACCAAATATGGGGAACTTTTTTATTTTTTTTTTATTTGTATAATGGCAAAGGGGGGGTGATTTTAACTTTTAATATTTTTTAATTTTTTTAGACTTTAAAACTTTTTTTTTTGTTTTTTTGTTGTTTTTTTTTTAACTGTGAGTCCCCTAGGGCACTTCTCCACGAGGGGGGGGGGGTCATTTATACAGCCAATGCATTTTCATAGACAATCTTGGTAAACCAAGATGGCAGTTTCCCCAATTCCCGCCGGGGCCTGGCTCCCCCCTGCCATGTGCACCATTGGATCCCCCCAGTTACCCTGCGGGGGCCCGAAGAGTGAAGAAAAGGTCCGGGAAGTTTTTCATTAATTTTTTGACGCCACGGCCATTTTGCGCGGCGTCTAAGGGGGTTTAAAAAACCCTATCAAATTTGCTGCTTAAATCCGGGGCGTGTACAAAATGTGAAAGCTCCCTTAACCCACCCGAACGTACTCTCCAGGTGGGTAAGGGTTTTAAAAAAAATTTAACTCACTCCTCTAGGGAACACAGTCCAGCTCGAAAGAAGCACATCCGCCCTGAGATGATCACACCTCTTTGGTCTGATAAAACTACACGTTCAAAATGCCCCCTGGGGGCTTACTGCGGGGCTAATTTAGAGAGCTCCCCTTTTTTTTCTCCGATTTAACTTTGTGAGTTTTTCCCCTGCAGGTTTTTTGGCAGGACTTGCCCGCACTGATTTTTCCTTCTTGGGAATGGATCCGTTTCTGATGCTTCCACTTGCCTTTTATTGTTTTCAGTCTCAGTCTTTCTTTTTTGTTGGATTGTGTCTTAATATCGACAACTATGTTTTTCAGTGTTGCAAGAGAGCTGACTATGTTGAATTTAGCCGCGCGGCCCATTTCTTTATTTTCCTATATAAATGTCGATTAAATTTCTTACCAATAATGTAAGGGGATTGAACTCCCCCCTTTAAACGCTCTTTCTTTGGGGGTAATTTAAACAAAAACCCCGGATGTCTATGTCCCAAGGACTCGCTTGACCTCAGCAGATCATTTCAGATTAAATCACAGACATTTTCCATACATCTTTCAAGCTCATTCCTCAAAAAAGAGAGCTGGGATGGCGATTCTAATTAAGAATTCCATCTCATTCTCTCTACAGCAATCCATTATTGATCTGAAAGGTCGCTTTATCATTTTAACCTGCACTAGCAATTCTAAGCCCTACACTTTAACATCCATCTATGCTCCTAATGATAAGTAGATTCCTTTTATCAAGAAAATTGAAAAAAGAGCGAAGGGTGTAAGAAGTGGGGGTGTAACGGACGGGTAGTGGATCCGCTGGACCACCGCAGGCGATGGTGGAAGCCAACGCCAGGGAACGGAATCTAAGTAGGTCCCGGTATTCACCAGAGCCCGCCGCAAAGCGGGATGGACTTGCGGCGGGAGTCTACCAGGTCGTTCCACTGGCGGGACTTGCCTGCGGTGGCGGCCAAGGGTAGACGTAGTACAGATTCGTCAGGCAAGCTCGTGGTCGGGGACAGGCAGACGGTCAGGGCAGGCGGCAAGAGACGTGGTCGATAAACGTAGACAAGGGTACGGTACACGGATAGACAAGACTAGACTAGACTATAACGCTTTCTCCAGAGGTAAACACACTAAAGATCCGGCGAGGGCCGGCAGGAAGGGGCCAGACCTAAATAGGAGCAGTGCCCGGCAATAGCCAATTACCGGCGCACTGCCCCTTTAAATTTCAAACAGCCAGGCCGCGCGCGCCCTAGGGGCGGAGCCACGCGGCGGGAGACTGGGACTGACTGAGCAGGAGCGCGGCCGGGTAAGTTGGTGCCGGCGGGGACTGGGAGAAGAGCGGACCCCGAACCCGACGTGCGGGACGGGGCTCCGCTGAGAGCCGCAGCACGGACACGCCTGCGACCCGAGACAGAGGTCGCAGGAGCGTTCGTGACAGTACCCCCCCCTTGGGCCCCTCCCCCTTTGGGCCC
Organism: Phyllomedusa bahiana; assembly: GCA_025379985.1. Classification (NCBI taxonomy): domain Eukaryota; kingdom Metazoa; phylum Chordata; class Amphibia; order Anura; family Hylidae; genus Phyllomedusa; species Phyllomedusa bahiana. The sequence goes on from JAODAL010020443.1 coordinate 21,870, forward strand.
CCCTCTCTTACGGGGATGAAGAAATCTCTGGATGAGATTACGGTTCAGGATATTCTCCTCTGGCTCCCAAGACCTCTCTTCAGGACCAAACCCCTTCCAGTCTACCAGAAAGTACCGTTTCCCTCTAGTTTCCCTCATACGCAGGATCCCTTGACTTCAAAGACATTGGAAGCATCAGCTATGGGTGGAGGAGGATAGACTTCGGAGAGAAACGGTTAAGAACCAGGGTTTTAGTAGAGAGACGTGGAAAGAGTTAGGAATTCTCATGGTGTGAGGAAGCCGGAGTTTGTAAGAAACCGGATTAATGCGAGTGATAACCTCGAAGGGTCCCAGGAAGCGGGGTCCCAATTTGTAGGAGGGCATCTTAAGACGGACATATCTGGCCGACAGCCACACCTTGTCACCTGGGGAGAAGACAGGAGGAGGACTTCTTCCCTTGTCGGCTTGGGTCTTCATGCGCTCGGAAGCGCGGAGCAGAGATTGGCGGGTCTTTGACCAGATGGTCTTTATGTCCTGAACCTGTGCGTCGGCCGCAGGAAACTCGGAGGGTGTTGCCATTGGGTGTGGTGGGCGGGGATGCAGACCATATACAATGTAGAAGGGGGAGACCCCTGCAGATTCTGAGTCTCGGGAGTTGTACGAGAACTCCGCCCATGGCAACAAGTTGGACCAATCGTCTTGGCGTGCTGAAACGAAGTGGCGTAGATAACCTCCCAAGACCTGGTTTACTCTCTCCACCTGGCCATTCGTCTGAGGGTGGTAAGCAGACGAAAAGTCGAGTTTCACCTGGAGTTGGGAACACAGGGCACGCCAGAACTTGGAAACAAACTGGACTCCCCGATCCGAGACGATTTGCTGCGGGAGCCCATGCAGACGGAACACATGCTGGAAAAATGGGTTTCTGCCAGACGGGTGGCCGATGGCAGGCCCGGGCAGAGTGGACGAAATGCGCCATTCTTGGAGAACCGATCAGTAGTCACCCAAATGACGGTGTTGCCAGCCGAAGGAGGGAGATGGTTATAAAGTCCATCGCAATGTTGGTCCAAGGTTGCGTCGGAATGGGTAGTGGGTGTAGTAGGCCTGCCGGCTTGTGACGAGGCGTCTTGTTGCGGGCACAGGAGTTACAGGCCTGAACGAAATCCTTGACATCCTTGACGAGCTCTGGCCACCAATAGAACCGGGATATCAAAAGGAACGTCTTCCGAGTGCCGGGATGACCGGCCACAAAAGAGCAATGGCCCCATTTCAGGATGCGTCTGCGGAGAGCAGGGCGAACGTAGGTCCTCCCTGGAGGAACCTTCCGGAGGTCAACTGGAGCAGCCGAGATAAGGCGTTCTGGGGAAATGATATGCTCTGGAGTGGATTCCTCACCCACCACGTCAGAAGCCCGGGAAAGGGCGTCCGCCTTGATGTTTTTCTCCGCGGGCCGGAAGTGAATCTGGTAGTCGAACCGGGAGAAGAAGAGCGACCACCTAGCCTGGCGTGGGTTAAGTCGCTGAGCCGTCTGGAGGTATTGAAGGTTTTTGTGGTCCGAATAGATGCAGATGGGATGGCGAGCCCCCTCCAATAGGTAGCGCCATTCTTCCAAAGCCATCTTGATGGCCAGCAACTCACGGTCGCCTATCGTGTAGTTCCTCTCGGCCGGGGAGAACGTTTTGGAGAAGAAGCCACACGTTACGGTCTTGCCCGTGGGCCCTTTTTGCGTAAGGATGGCTCCGACCCCCACAGACGAGGCATCCACTTCCAAGGTGAAGGGTTTCGCGGGGTCCGGCCGCGAGAGGACAGATGCCGTGGTAAAGGCAGACTTGAGCTTTGCGAATGCCTCCTCAGCTTCGGAGGGCCAGCTGCGTGGGTTAGCGTGTTTCTTAGTGAGAGCCACTATCGGAGCCACAAGCGTAGAGAAGTGGGGAATAAATTGGCGATAATAGTTACAGAACCCCAAGAAACGCTGTATGGCACGCAGACCGACTGGGCGTGGCCACTGCAACACGGCCGACAGCTTTGCTGGATCCATTTGTAGGCCTCGATCAGAAATAATGTACCCCAGAAACGGAAGGCTGGTTTGGTGGAAGAGGCACTTCTCCAGCTTGGCATACAGGTGATTATCTCGGAGCCGCTTCAAAACCTGACGGACATGACAATGGTGGGTCTCGAGGTCAGGCGAGTACACCAAAATATCGTCCAGATAGACCACTACACAGGTGTAGAGAAGATCCCTGAAAATGTCATTCACGAGCTCCTGGAAGACGGCAGGTGCATTACACAGTCCGAATGGCATTACCAGGTACTCGAAGTGGCCATCCCTGGTGTTGAAGGCCGTCTTCCATTCATCGCCCTTGCGGATTCGGACCAAATTGTAGGCCCCTCTTAGATCCAGTTTGGAGAAAATCCTTGCGCCCTGCAGACGGTCAAATAACTCCGTGATCAACGGTAGAGGGTACCGATTCTTCACCGTGATCTTATTCAGACCCCGGTAATCAATGCAGGGTCGCAAGGTACCATCCTTCTTTTCCACGAAGAAGAATCCTGCCCCCGCGGGAGAAGAGGACTTCCGAATAAACCCCTTCTGGAGATTCTCACGAATGTACTTGGACATGGCTTGTGTCTCCGGAACGGATAAGGGGTAGACTCTGCCCCGAGGAGGGCTGGTACCGGGCAATAGGTCAATCGGACAATCATAAGGACGATGTGGCGGTAGGGTCTCTGCTTGCTTCTCGGAGAAGACATCAGCATACTCCTGATAAGGTGCGGGAAGGCCCGCTAGAGGCTTAGCTGGTACCGTAGAAGCGGCTGGCACCTGGCGAGGTGTCACCAAACAGCGAGACCGACACTCTGGGCCCCATCGCAAGACCTCGCCCGTCTGCCAGTCAAGCACCGGGGCATGGCGTTGCAGCCATGGTAGACCCAATAGGACGGGCGAAGAAGACCGGGGTAACACATAGAACGATAGTCTCTCTTTGTGAAGTGCCCCTACTTGGAGGGACAACGGCTCAGTACGGAAACGGACTGGGTCACGGAGGATCTCTCCACTGACGGAGGAAATGGACAGAGGATTCTCCAGGGGAACCACGGGAAGGCAGTGTTGAGACACCAGGGCAGCGTCCAGGAAGTTTCCAGCAGAACCGGAGTCCAAGAATGCTGAAACTTGAAAGTGGGTCCCGGCTTCAGTGCCGATCAGGACCGAAATGTTCAGGCGGGGAGAGAGACTGCACACGCTTAGGGATGCTTCCCCCACGTAGCCCAGGTGTGCCCCTTCTCCCGGACGCCGTGGGCGAAGCAGACAACAACGGAGGAGGTGATCAGAGCTGCCGCAGTAGAGACATAGATTCCCTTTACGCCGTCGGTTAAGCTCTTGCGGAGACAGGTGGGCTCCATCCACTTGCATGACCTCTTCCACGGCTGGCTGGGAAGGAGGCGGTGGAGGCCGTAGAAACACCGGTGCAAGATGAGATGGACGGCGTGTACGGGCTGGTTCTTGCTCTTGGCGGAGCTCCTCACGCCTTTCTGCGAATCGGATGTCAATCCGGTTAGCCAGGTGGATTAGCTCGCTTAAAGAAGACGGAAGGTCCCGGGCGGCGAGCGCATCCTTGATTGGGCTGGAGAGGCCTTTCTTGAACGTGGCGCATAATGCTGCATCGTTCCAGGCTAGCTCCGATGCTAGTGTGCGGAATTGCACGGCGTAGTCTCCAACGGAGGAGTTCCCTTGCTGCAGGTTCAACAGGGCGGTTTCGGCAGATGACGCACGAGCAGGTTCCTCGAAGACATTCCGGAACTCTAGTAGAAATGTCGCTAGATCGGCCGTGATAGGGTCACCTCGGTCCCACAGAGGAGTTGCCCAGGCCAGGGCTTTACCGGAGAGGAGACTGACCACGAAGGCCACCTTGGATCTTTCTGACGGAAACTGACCTGCCATGAGTTCCACATGCAGGGAGCACTGAGTGATGAAGCCCCTGCAGACCTTCAAATCCCCATCAAACTTAGTCGGCATGGATAATCGGAGCTTGGGACCGACTGGAGCAACTGCCCCGGGAGGAACCACTGCAGCCGACTGCTGCTGCTGAGTGGCGATGAACTGCTGCACCAGGGAGGAGAGTTGCTCGAGCTGTTGCGCTTGCTGCGCGATCTGTTTGGACTGCTTGGCCACAACGGTGGTGATACTGGCGACACTTGGCATCGATACCTTGGCGGGATCCATGGCCGGATCCTACTGTAACGGACGGGTAGTGGATCGCTGGACCACCGCAGGGCGATGGTGGAAGCCAACGTGCAGGGAACGGAATCTAAGTAGTCCCGGTATTCTCCTGAGCCCGCCGCAAAGCGGGATGGACTTGCTGCGGCGGGAGTCTACCAGGTCGTTCCACTGGCGGGACTTGCCTGCGGTGGCGGCCAAGGGTAGACGTAGTACAGATTCGTCAGGCAAGCTCGTGGTCGGGGACAGGCAGAAGGTCAGGACAGGCGGCTCTGGATCGTAACGTGGAACAGGCAGACGGTCAGGGCAGACGGCAAGATACGTGGTCGATAAACGTAGACAAGGGTACGGTACACGGAATGACAAGACAAGACTATAACGCTTTCTCCAGAGGTAAACACACTAAGGATCCGGCGAGGGCCGGCAGGAAGGGGCCAGACCTAAATAGGAGCAGTGCCCGGCAATAGCCAATTACCGGCGCACTGCCCCTTTAAATTTCAAACAGCCGGGCCGCGCACCGCCCTAGGGCAGAGCCACGCGCCGGGAGACTGGGGACTGACTGAGCAGGAGCGCGGCCGGGTAAGTTGGTGCGGCGGGACTGGGACTGGGAGAAGAGCGGACCCCGAACCCGACGTGCGGGACGGGGCTCCGCTGAGAGCCGCAGCACGGACGCGCCTGCGACCCGAGTCAGAGGTCGCAGGAGCGTCCGTGACAGGGGGCTTGATCCTGTGTGGTGATTTTAATTATGTGGCATGTAATGACGTGGACAGGTGTAGAGTCAGAGGTAAGTCTATCAAAGATCTCCATTCAATTATTCTTGAAGAAGAATTACATGATGTATGACGTTATTTACACACATCTGAAAGAGACTATTCCTTTTTCTTTGCATCTAAAAATGTTCATTCCCACATTGACTTTTTCCTGACAGATAAAATTGTACTTAATCAGCTTCTCTCTTCAAATATTGATCATATCACATGGTCGGACCATGCCCCAGTAGGTATGTATATAGGAAGTTCCCTTCTTACCTCCCTAACATAATTAGGGTGTTTGAGAAGGTAGTTGTTGAGACGCCATGGGGAATTCCCCATGGCGTCTCAACAACTACCTTCTCAAACACCCTAATTATGTTAGTTTTATACAATCCCAACTCAAAACCTTTTTTGATTTAAATGTTGCCTCGATTTCCTCCAATAGCACTGTTTGGTGTTCTCATAAAGCATTCATCAGAGGAATCTTCATCCAGTTTGCCAGTAGAGAGAAAAAGAAACACCAAAGACTTCTGGATAAGATACTCTGTGATTAAGGGAAAGCAGACTTAGAATTCAAAAAAAGATCCATCCCCTATGAAAAAAGAACGGCTTGCCGAACTCAAGAATAATCTTAAAATCATATATACCTCCAGAAATATGAGTTTAATTTGTCAAAAATGAAATGACAGTTCTATTTACAGGGTGACAGGCCCAGCAAAGTCTTCGCTAAAAGGATTAAATCCCAAAAGGCGCTTTCTAGAATCTTAATTTAGTAAAAATTATAAAGCTCAAGCGCCAATATAAGAGAGAGCTGCTGAAAAAATGATAAGGGATGCCTGCTTCCCAAACTATAATTACCAATTATACGTAACAACAAATGACACCAGAGCTAACTCTTCTAAACAAATCCCAACTCAATATAGCAATATTCCGTGCAATAGAATCAAAATCACTATTGATTTAAACAATGATAACCACCTGATTCAGTAGTGGTTAATCCACGATTAGCTCTTCTATCTCAATCAACTTCGTTTATCACTCCAAAATGTTAATTTAAAATACATATAAAAGCACCAGAGGATTACAAGAACACTTGCCAAATACCTAAAAGCACCTTCTGTAAACTGCATCCAATAATACGATATCCACAGCGATCCACTTCAACAAAGAAAGGAACGTTTGTATTTGAATTGTCCGAGCGCTCAGGTCTCCAACACATACGAACTAGCTGGCAGGCTAAGGTGACGTCACCTGGGCTACAGGGACCTGTCCAATACAAAACTACCGCCGCGTTTTGGAAGGGCTTGCAGCCCTGATGAAGGAAGTTGTGTGTTCTTCCGAAACGCATTGGTAGTTCTGTATTGGACAGGCCCCTGTAGCCTAGGTGACGTCACCTTAGCCTGCCAGCTAGTTTGTTTGTGTTGGAGACCTGAGCACTGCTGACTGGAGCGCTCGGTCAATTCAAACACAAATGTTCACTACTTTGTCAGTGAAGTGGATCGCTGTGGATATCATATTATTGGATGCAGATTACAGAAGTTGCTTTTAGGTATATGGCAAGTGTTCTTGCAATCTTCTGGTGCTTTTATATGTATTTTGAAATGACCTTTTGGAGTGATATAAGGAGTTGATTGGGATAGAAGAGCTAATCGTGGACTAACCGCTTTCTGGAATCTCCCACCTAACGTCTTCTACAGGTTCTAAACTTATCGATCCGATAGATATAGTCAACGACTTTGTGGATTATTATTCTAAACTTTACAACCTGCACTCTTCTGAGAAAATACCTGTACCGACTTCACCAGATAAAAATACATTTTTCCGGTCCATTAGGCTCCCTACATTAGATCCTTTGCAGTTGAAAGAGTTAAATAAACCCTTTTCTATAACTGAAATCCAGAAAGCTGTTCAAATCAGCTAGATTGGCGTCTGGCCCAGACGGAATCTCCAATGAATATTATCAAATCTTTTCGGATATTCTTTCTAGTTACCTTACTTCTCTCTGTAATGATGTTGCCTCTGGTGGAAAACCTTTAAAAGAGTTACTTAAAGCTATCATCACTACTATTCCTAAACCTGGTAAACCCTCCGATTGTCCCGCTAATTATAGACCCATTTCACTATTAAACACAGTTATAAAGCTTTATGTCAAAATCATAGCTGCTTTTCACTTTGTTGCAGCTCAGTTTTGTTCAAAGAGCCACCTTGTACTTACATTAGGATACAGAAATTTTCTAGTAACTGCTGGTGTATTTCATTGGTGCAAAAACCACCTTTTCTTATCCGTATAACTTTTAAATAGCTGTTTTTCACTTTGGTGCAGCCCAGTTTTGTTCAAAGAGCCACCTTGTACTTACATTAGGATACAGAAATTTTCTAGTAACTGCTGGTGTATTTCATTGGTGCAAAAACCACCTTTTCTTATCCGTATAACTTTTAAATAGCTGTATTGCACTTTGGTGCAGCCCAGTTTTGTTCAAAGAGCCACCTTGTTCTTAAATTAGGATACAGAAATTTTCTAGTAACTGTTCTCGTGTGTCATTGCTGCAAAAAACGCAATTTCTCATCCGTGTAACTTTTGAATAGTTTTATTGCGCTCGGTGAATCTCAGTTTGGCGCAGATAGCGCACTTGTATGATAGTTTGTTGAAAACTATCAATTCCTAGTCCTACTGGGCAGTTGTAAATCCCTGGGACTGAAGGAAGAACACTGTTGATTTTGTCTTACGGTTCTTCCACCAGACCGCATTTCACAGGTATTCGCTAGAAACAATTCTGTTTCTAATCCTAGTTGGCTGTAGGAAATTAGAGGGATTTAAGAATAGCTGTGATTTGCCATCTTTCAATAAGAGACTGTCAAAAAGTCTTCCATACCTTTCTAAATTTTTATCTTTCTGAACCTGGAGTGAGATGCAGGTGGGAAGCAAGCAAAGAGGGGTGTAGGACATGGAGGTAGAGGTATGAGAGAAGGTGCTCCTTCCAGTGCTGGTGACAACACACTTGCCAGCGGATCGTCGGTTGCAGGACCATCAGGCCTGTCATCGCTGGGTCGGTGCCCTGTGAATCTCAGTAACGAACAGCGTCGCCAATCTGTCCTTCAGTGGTTAATGCTACCTGCATCCAGCAGTCTTACCTCCTTGTCCTCCCGGTCACGACCACAAATGTCGTCATCATCATCGTTAGCATCCGTCCAACATGAAGCGAAGGCAGCCCAAATGTCAACTCGTGTACCCACCACTGTGGATAATCCATTTTCTGAAGACCTCTTTGATGACAAAATGCGGTTGGGTTCAGAAGGCATTTCAAAAGATCAAGAGGCCAAAGAGGATGATTTTGTCTGCTCTGACGCCCAATTGCTGATGCCATCAGAGGAGGAAAAGGAAGCTGGTCAGTCGCCACAAATCCCGAGCGGTCGGCAACGCCTTGCAGTGCCTGTTACTTGTAGCCCGCAGTTCCAGGATGCAGAATGTCAGGACGAGGAACTCACCTGTGTTGATGACGACATTGCAGATCCAATGTGGTCTTTTCAGCATAATTTACTTTCGAGCGCTTCATCACTAGACGAGGAGGAAGACGATGGGGTAGTGTCAGTACGGGTCCCGCCGCCAAAGGGGAGAGGGCGGTCATACAAGTCTGCTGAGATTATTCCGCCAGCCACGATCAACGGAAACACCGCTCCTCGCTTATCGCCGTCAATAAGGTCCAGGACCTCTCAAGCTTGGGCCTTTTTCGAGCAAGCCTCTGATTCACCCAGCGATGTCTTATGCCGCCTTTGCCGTAAACGCATCAGTAGAGGGAAGAATCTTAGGTATTTAACCACCACCAACATGTCTAATCACATGCAGCGAATGCATGAGTTGAAATGGAGGGAACACTTGGCCAAAAATGGCCACACCGATCCCGGGCTTCCAATCACTGTCTCCTCCTCCTCCGCCACAACCAAGCATTCCTCAGCTGCCCATGTCTCTCAGAGTCATGATCAAGGATCAACCTCCACTTCAGCCTCCACTGTCGCCCGAGTACCACCAGCACCACCAGAGACCCATCCTACCCCTTCTCCTTCCACCAGTTTGACCTGCACGCCGTACAGCGGCCAGTCTAGCAGCCAGCCTTCTGTCTACCAGGTATTGGAGCAGAAGAAACACTTTAACCCAAACCATCCGAAAGCCAAAAGCCTGAATGTCGGCATTGCCAGGATTTTGGCCTTGGAAATGTTGCCTTTCCGTCTGGTGGACACAGATGGGTTCCGCCACGTCATGGCCCTTGCCTGCCCCCCAATACCAGATGCTGAGCAGGCATTTCTTTTCCAGAAAAGCCGTCACTGCCCTGGCCAGCCAGGTGTCATCTAAAATTTCAAGCGCGTTGTCTGCATCTGTGTCCGGCAAAGTCCATCTCACCACATGGACTAGTAAGCACGGCCAAGGCCGCTATATCTCAGTCACAGCTCACTGGGTGAGCTGGGTGGATGTCTCTGGTGGTAACTGTGGCTCTCAGGCTCGGCGCACGCTCTTCAAAACCGCAGGGATTTTGCAGGGTTCTTTCCCCCAAGGACCACTGGTAGCATCACGTGGCCATAGAAACCAGGCCGTGTTGAAATTAATCTGTCTTGGAGACCGTCAACACACAGGTCAGGAGCTGTGGACGGCTCTTCGTAATGAGACCGAGCGCTGGCTGGGTGACAAGAACTTTGTGCCAGGCAAGGTGGTGTGCGATAACGGTCGAAATCTCCTGGCCGCCCTTAAGATCGGTAGGCTGGAGCACATCCCTTGTCTGGCACACATCATGAACCTCGTCGTCCAGAAATTTCTAAAGCGCTACCCGGGTCTGGACTGCCTGCTGAGGAAGGCACGAGGTCTGAGCTCACACTTCCGCTGTTTGCACCCTGCTTCATCCCGCCTGGCTGCGTTGCAGCGTCAGCTCGGTCTCCCCGTCAACCTTCTCATTGTTGACGTGGCAACACGCTGGAATTCCATCCTCCACATGCTACAGCGATTGTGGCAGCAGTGCAATGCCATTACGCAGTACGAAGTGACACATGGCTTGACAAGCAGTGGTGCGGACCTCGGGGTGTTGAGCCACCAAGAGTGGAGGCAGGTGAAAGAGCTCTGCACCATTCTTGCCAGTTTTGAAAAAGCCACCAAAATGGTCAGTGCGGACAATGCCCTTGTCAGCATGAGCATTGTGGTGATCTTCGTTCTGGAACGATCGTTGGACACTCTGAAACATCAGGTCCCACCAGCGACGGAGGAGGAGACGGACACAGATGCGGAAACAGAGCCTTTCTCTCAGTCGTATCCAGAAGGCCCGACAGTTTCACAATTTTATCGGTCTTCATTAGGCAGTGGTTCGGGGTCCAGGGCTAGTGCAAGGCGGCGCCTCAGCTCTCAGGATACAGCATCTGAGGCAAGTCAGGGCTGTGTTGAAGCTGTGGCGGAGGAAGCGGAGGAGGAGGAGGATGAGGTATTCCTGGACACCGACATTACCGATGTCCCTGCCTTGGAAAGAGGTTGGAACGGATTTGAGGCGGAGGAGGAAGATGATGAAAATTAGTTTGCTAGTGCCCCTCGACCCAGAGGCTTGGGAAATCAAGGCTCCATCTCTCACATGAGTGCTTGGATGCTCCATTTCCTCCAATATGATCCTCGCATTAAGGCCACCAAACTGAACAACAGTTACTGGGTGGCCACCCTCCTCGATCCCCGGTACAAAGCAAAACTCAGCACTTCCCTTCACCCACCCAAATAGAGCGTAAAATGCAGGAAATGGAGACCATGCTGATTGATCAACTGGAGACATCTGTTGCGTCTGCTTCACGTTCTTCAAATGTCAAGGTGGAACAACGTCAGCAACGTGACAGCAGTAGAGTGCTAAGCAGCAGCAGGCATTGTGGCAGAAGCCTAATGGGTAACCTCTGGCAATCTTTATTTACCACCTCACCAATGTATGTAATGCAGGGCACACATACAACACACAGAGACCGGCTTAAGATCATGGTGCACGACTATCTGCGTCTGAACACCGATGTTTTAGGATATGTTCCGGACCCAATCGACTTCTGGGTATCCAAAATGGATGAATAGCCTGAGCTCGCTCGACACGCCATAGAGGTGTTGTCCTGCCCAGCAGCCAGCGTCATATCTGAGGGGACCTTCAGCACAGCTGGAGGAGTCATTACAGACAAACGCATCCGGTTTTCCACAGATACTGTTGATCGTTTGACTTTCATCAAGATGAATCAGGCATGGATCTCTGATGATGTTGTGGCCCCAATTGAAGAGACACCGATTAGTTGCCGGTCTACTTCACATTCCTCTTCCAAACGAAATGGTCCTCTTGAAAACTTTTTTTTAAAATGTTAATTTCTTTCTGCAATTTTTATTCTCAGTTCCCAAAAGGTCATTTTTGCTGGTTTTGCTGTGAGGAGACTGTAAAAGACACCAATTGTGCACGGTTTCATGAAAAAAACTTATTCCATTCACTCACTTCTTCATTAAAATGTTTGTCAATGTTTCTGGGGTCATGGTGCTGTGAGATACAGCTATAATCAAGGTCCTTTGGAAAAGAAATGTGGTTTCTAAGTGGCATTTCTCCCATAAAAATGTTTAACAGTGGCTGAGAAGTCATTTTTATAATTTTTTTGGTCCTGCTGCTGTGAAATGAAGATATACTACAGGTCCTATTTTAAAAAATGTGGTTTCTAACAGACATTTGTTCTTCACAATTGTCAACAGTGGCTCAAGGGTGATGTTTTGAAATTTATGGGGCATGGTGCTGTCAAAACAGGAATAGGTAGGACACTGTTAATGGAGACATATTGCAAAATGACTTGAATTAAACTACTAAAAAAATTGCATGTACAAAATAGCTGATACAAATATTCCTCTGAATTGTACAAGGGAGGTACAGGAAGACTTGATGTATGTTATTCAGAGGACATGGTGTATGAACACATTCGCCACCCCAAGAACAGAGACAATTTCCTCCAACACGTTGAGTAAAACGAGAAAAAGAAAGCCAAGAAAAAGGGCACCTGGGTGGAACAGGAGCGTCAACCACCAGCATTTCCAAATGAAGCTCAATTGGTCTGCACTCATACGGAGGGGCAAGCGCTCTCGTAGAGGCAGAAATTTTTCAAGCGCTACCCAGGTCTTGACTGTGAGGAAGGCTGGAGGTTTTAGCTCACACTTCCGCTTCCGCACTCTGCTTCAGTACGACTGTTTTCGTTGCTGCGTCATAAGGGAATTTTTGCTGTGTTAATGGATGACGGATGCCAGCCTGGGCTCTCACCACACCCACTGTAACTCCGTCCCTGCTAGCTGAACCTGCGTGTTAATAGATGACGGACGCCAGCCCTTGCTCTCACCACTCCCACTGTAAGTCCGGCCCTGCCAGCTGAACCTGCGTGATTCACGTTTACAGTCTCATCCGCCTTGATCAGTAATTTCCTCCAACCCACTTGACAGTAGAATGCAGGATTTTCAGACAGGCCTCATTGACCTACTGGGGACACCCTGTTTCGTTGCTTCACATTCTAATGTCACATTGGAACAATGTCACCAGTAGAATGGCAAGTACCTCTAGCCGCACAGTATTGGAAAACTATTTGTTTTTTAATATAGTTTATTTCTTATTGCGAAATTTTCTGCTGAGGTCACCTGTGCGGGTTTTTGGGTCATGCCGCGTTACAGGATATGAATAGTCAATGTCCATTTCACTAAAATACTGCTTCAAAGACTACTCTCTTCTGGCACTTTTTAATCTGTGGGTCATGCAGGTTTGGGGCTCATGCTGATTACCAGGACAGGCATAGTAAATGTCCAGTTCAACTAAAATGGTAGTTCAAAGACCCTTTTTCCAGCACTTTTTAATCTGTGGTCATGCGTTTGAGGTCTCTGTTTAAGGACGGGGATAGTAAAATGTCCAGTTTAAACAAAAATGGTGGGGGAAAGATCCTTTTTCCGCTTTTTTTAATCTGTGGGTCAGCGGGTTTAATGGTATATGGGGTCCGGGACAGCATATTTAAATGTCCAGTTAAAACTAAAATGGGGTTCAAAGACCCCTTTTTTTCAGGCATTTTTTAATTGTGGGTCATGCAGGTTTGAGGGTCATTGCTGCGGTAAAAGGACATGTATTTGTCAATGTCCAGTTCAACAAAATGGTGGTTGAAAGACTCCTTTTTCCAGCACTTTTTAATCTGTGGGTCAGACAGGTTTAAGGGTCATGCTGCATTCCAGGACAGGGATAGTAAATGTCCTGTTCAATTAAAATGATAGTTCAAATAATACTGCCCTCTGGCACTATTTAATTTGTGGATCATGCAGATTTAAGGGTCATGCTGTGGTACAAGACAGGGATAGCGAATAGTCAGTGAGTTTTTTTTTTTTATGACTCTTGTTGCCTAATTGTGTTGCCTAAGATGTAACACATATTAAGTTTACTGTTGTGGATGTTAATTCCAGCTTCTCCAGCCCTGTTTGGGTGTAAGAATGACGGTGTTGTTCCTCTCCCATAGACTTTAATGGTCATCGGCGATAATCTGTTATCGACTATCGGAAATAGTCATGATAATTGCCGATATCGACTATCGAATCGATAACGATAGTTGACACAATCGCTCATCACTATCAGGGAGGACTAGCTGTTAATAACCTAGCCATTTATAATGCTGCAATACTTTTGGAACAAGCCTTTTTTCTGTGGCATCCTTCAAATACATTACCTTGGGCCCAACTTGAATCCATGTCCTTTACACCTCATTTAGTTAGCTACCAACTAATAGCATCATTACTGGTTTGCCCTACCCCTCATTCTACACTGCAATCTCTGACAGACCTATTTAAGCTGTGGTCTAAATACTGTAGTAGTATAGTGTAGAAAATTCCTGGATTCCTCTTGGTAAAAAAGATGTCCCACTTTCTGCATTTAACTGTTGGAAAGTACAGTTCTCCTTCCTGGGAGTAGTATAACGTATCCCTGATGGAACATCTTTTTAAAGGTCCAACTCTTTGTTCCTTCACTGAGTTATCTACAATCTTTCATCTCCCCAAAGCCTTTTTTTTCCAATACCTCCCACTTTGACATATAATCCAAGAATTAAATTGGCCTCTCTCCACTCCCTCCAACCCAAACTTTTATAATTTTCTTTGTGGGAAACAGGGTTATGGAAAGGGTCTCTTTCTAGTTTATCAGATGATTTTAACAAAGGATAGACCCGAGAAATTTCCTACTATGCTTTAGTGGGAAAAGGAACTCAATTGCTGCTTTTCCATAGATCAATGGATTCAAGCTCACTCCTTGCCTCTTAAATTATCCAAATATGCTAATCACATAGACGATATATATACAGTTTCTTCAGACTCATGTTGGAAGGGCTGTTTGCCACAAAAAAAGGAAACTTTGGGAGTTGAGGATCAATTCAAAATACTATACCTCTCAAATTTTTTAGGCTCGCATTTCCCCTTGTATTTTAGGTGTCCATTCTTGCTCTCTTTGACATTCTTTTTACTGAGACATATATCCTTCTGTTGTTTTTCAAATATACAGCTGGTTCTGTGCGCAACCAGGCAGGCTCACAAGTAGAGCTTGCATGATCTTCTGGATGTACCCAGTGTCAGACTGGCCCATTGGAGGATCCTCCATTGTGCCCTTGCATCGACACTGCTAGGCCTCTCTATTGGTGGACGGTAAAGGAAGCTGCTGCATCAGGCACCAGGGCACCGTCAACTCCGCCTCCCTGCACTTTTTCTCCAGGCTATGAGATAACCCGGGAAAGCACTGCTAAAACCTGAGCCTCAGTATCCGTCCCCTTTCTCTCCTATACCTAAACAGCAACTGCCATACCATAGGTCAGCTACTTGGGAAACTGTTTCCGCTACAGTGGGCCCCTAGAGAAGAAGAGATCAGGGACAGAAGGATATCAAAAAGTTGTAATTGGGATGGTGGAGCCTATTGCGAGGTGGGCTGAGGTTACTGTGACTTGGGCGGAGCTTTAACCTGGCTAACCAGGGTGTGTGCAGTGTGGTAATGGTATATGTGGGATGTGTGCAATATGGAAATGGTGTATGTGACATGTATATGGTGTGGGAATGGTGTATGTGGGATGTGAGCAGTATGGTAATGGTGTATGCGGGATGTATATGGTGTGGGAATGGTGTATGCGGGATGTGTGCGGTGTGGGAATGGTGTATGCGGGATGTATATGGTGTGGGAATGGTGTATGCGGGATGTATACAGTGTGGGAATGGTGTATTCTGGATGTGTGCAGTGTGGGAATGGTATATGCTGGATGTGTAGAGTGTGGCAATGGTGTATGTGGGAAGTATATGGCGTGTGAATGGTGTATGCGGGATGTATATGGCGTGCGATTGTTGTATGTGGGATGTATTTGGAGTATGAGTGGTGTAAGCGGGATATATATGGCGTGTGAGTGGTGTATGCGGGATGTATATGGCGTGCGAGCCTAAGAAAGGCTTCTTTGTTGCCTGTGCAGTCAAAGGCACAGCGGGGAATTGTGTATGGTGTATAGGGATGTATACAGTGTGTGAGTGGTGTATATGGGATGTATA
Organism: Phyllomedusa bahiana; assembly: GCA_025379985.1. Lineage (NCBI taxonomy): Eukaryota > Metazoa > Chordata > Amphibia > Anura > Hylidae > Phyllomedusa > Phyllomedusa bahiana. The sequence goes on from JAODAL010020443.1 coordinate 37,375, forward strand.
TGGTGTGAGTTGTATATATGGGATGTATATGGTGTGAGTTGTATATATGGGATGTATATGGTGTGAGTTGTATATATGGGATGTATATGGTGTGAGTTGTATATATGGGATGTATATGGTGTGAGTTGTATATATGGGATGTATATGGTGTGTGAGTTGTGGATACGGGATGTGTACGGTGTGAGAATGGTGTATGAGGGATGTATACAGTGTGTGAATGGTGTATGCTGGATGTGTGCAGTGTGGGAATGGTGTATGCGGGAAGTATATGGTGTGTGAGTGGTGTATGAGGGATGTTTATGGCGTGTGAGTGGTGTATGTGGGATGTATGTGGCGTGCGAGTGGTGTATGCGGGATGTATATGACATGCGAGTGGTTTATGTGGGATGTATATGGTGTGTGACAGGTGTATGCGAGATGCAGGACTGCCGTAAAGGTAGTACAGGGGGTACTGCTATACGGGGCCCGCCGAAACAAAGGGGCCCACTGCAAGCAGGCCCTCTTGTTTCATAAACTACTCAGCCTCACATGCTGAGCCGCACGGGCCCCTGCGGAAGGTCAGCAGTGCTATGGGGCCCGTGCGGCTCAGCGTGTGAGGAGGGGGGGGCCACGCTCCAATCACAGGAGTGAGTGCTTTTTACATTAATACAGCTGCAGCAGCAGCGACGGCATCTCTCACTTCCTTCCAGTTCTGGAGCCTGTGATCGGAGTCGGACCCTACTCTCTCTCTCTCTGCCAGCAGGAGTCACTGAAGCCCTGCCCACAGGCAGAGACAGAGAGGAGGGTCCAACTACGATCACATTCTCAAGAACTGCAAGTAAGTGAGAGACGCTGTCGTTGCTGCTGCAGCTGTAGTAATGTTAAGTGCACTCACTCCTGTGCTCGGAGCTCAGGCCCCCCGCCTCACACGCTAAGTTGAGGTGGGGCCCCACTGAAGCCCCCCTCTGCCCCAGCGACCCCCCCATGAGGCTGGGGGTGCTGTATTTGAGGCTGGGGGTGCTGTATCTGAGGCTGGGGGTGCTGTGTCTGAGGCTGGGGGTGCTGCGTCTGAGGCTAGGGGTGTTGTATCTGAGGCTGGGGGTGTTGTGTCTGAGGCTGGGGGTGTTGTGTCTGAGGCTGAGGGTGTTGTTTCTGAGGCTGGGGGTGCTGTGCCTGTGGGGAATGGTGTATGTGTGATGTATACGGTGTGGGGAATGGTGTATGTGTGATGTATACGGTGTGGGGAATGGTGTATGTGTGATGTATACGGTGTGGGAATGGTGTATGCTGGATGTGTGGGAATGGTGTATGCTGGATGTGTGCAGTGTGGCAATGGTGTATGTGGGATGTATACTGGTGTATGCGGGATGTATACGGTGTGCGCGAGTGGTGTATGTGGGATGTATACGGTGTGCGCGAGTGGTGTATGCGGGATGTATACGGTGTGCGCGAGTGGTGTATGCGGGATGTATACAGTGTGCGCGAGTGGTGTATGCGGGATGTATACGGTGTGCGCGAGTGATGTATGCGGGATGTATACGGTGTACGCGAGTGATGTATGCGGGATGTATACGGTGTGCGCGAGTGGTGTATGCGGGATGTATACGTTGTGCGCGATTGGTGTATGTGGGATGTATACGGTGTGCGCGAGTGGTGTATGCGGGATGTATACGGTGTGCGCAAGTGGTGTATGTGGGATGTATACGCTGTGCGCGAGTGGTGTATGCGGGATGTATACGCTGTGCGCGAGTGGTGTATGCGGGATGTATACTCTGTGCGCGAGTGGTGTATGGGGGATGTATACGTTGTGCGCGAGTGATGTATGCGGGATGTATACGTTGTGCGCGAGTGGTGTATGCGGGATGTATACGGTGTGCGCGAGTGTTGTATGCGGGATGTATACGATGTGCGCGAGTGATGTATGCGGGATGTATACGGTGTGCGCGAGTGATGTATGCGGGATGTATACGATGTGCGCAAGTGATGTATGCGGGATGTATACGGTGTGCGCGAGTGGTGTATGCGGGATGTATACGGTGTGCGCGAGTGGTGTATGCGGGATGTATACGGTGTGCGCGAGTGGTGTATGCGGGATGTATACGGTGTGCGCGAGTGGTGTATGCGGGATGTATACGCTGTGCGCGAGTGGTGTATGTGGGATGTATACGATGTGCGCGAGTGATGTATGCGGGATGTATACGCTGTGCGCGAGTGGTGTATGCGGGATGTATATGGTGTGTGAGTGGTGTATATGGTGTGTGAGGGGTGTATGCGGGATGTATAACGTGAAGGTAATGGCAATGTGATTAGCCTGTATGGCTGCACATCATAGCCAACGGGTGTCACCACAGAGGAGGCAGGAAGAAGAATCAACTCCTGCCTTCTCTGTTTGACGTCAGCCAGCTACAGCGACATAAGGTAGAGCTGTAAGCTCTAGATTGCTGCCTCCCAGCCAATTAGGAGTGAGCAGGATCACTCTGAGCTCCAGCCTCCTCAGCAGCACACACACACTGTTGATATGTCTCAGGGTGCTACAGTTTTAAGAGAAGCTCAACGAACGCTAAGGCCTCGTTCACGCGGCTTATTTGGGCACGGATTGGCGCCGTACTCCGCGCCGGATTTGCGCTTCAGTACGGCGCCAATCCATCCCTGTCATTACGGTAATCCACTGCTCTCATAGAGAACAGTGGATTCCGTCACTCCTCCACGCTCGGCGAATCCGCCGCGGGGGGAGAAAGTGACATGCACATTATTTACGACGCGTACGCGCCGTAGATTTTGCATTGTCTATGGGGCCGGGAGCGGCGCCGTGCTCCGGCCCCGCCCCCGTCCCGCCCCTTATTCACGGCGGATTTGTGAGCTCAATACGGCTCACAAATCCGTCGGAAATAAGCCGTGTGAACACGGCCTAACACTGATTGCCTGAGCTTCAGCCAATCAGTGTAAGGCTTTCTTTACTGAACACTGCTGTCCTGCTGCTTTACTCCCTGACTGCTTGTCCCAGAGAGTCCATACATCACAGAGCGAGACAGTAAAACATAAAGTCCCAGCACATATGGCTTAGACAAGTACAATAACTGAGCTTTTTAGTATTCCACAGTCCACAGAGGGGTGGGGGGGGGGTCACTTGGGGTGTTGGGGGGCCCTGAGAGCTGGTGTCACCTGTAGCTTGGTGTCTTATGCCCTGTTCATATAACATTTGGGTCCGATTCAGTCATGGGTGTCCGTCAGAGTACTTAAAAAAAAGTCTCTCTCTCACGTATACCATAGAAATCTATAAGCGAAATGTGGTTTCTTTTGGACATTTGGGGCGACATGTATGAATGGGGCTGTGCCAGTTTTCTGGTGTACTTTGAGCCAAAAAGAATGTATGAAGAGATGTACTCCAAACTTTGGCGCGATAAGTCCCTTTGTATGCGCCAAAGATTTGGGGCGTGTCGCACCATATTCTTAGAAGTACATACATTTATGATTTTTTTTTTACGCCAAACCTAAGCGCGTTACTGTTAGAACAGCCAGACCAAGTCAAAGGTGGTCTGCCTGAGCCTGATTTGTCGTATTGACTCTACATTGCACTTGTATGTATGACCCGCAGAAGAACAGATTCATACATTCTGGTGCATTCTACACTACCTTAACCCCTTACCCCAGGAGCCAGTTTTGGCCTCTCTGACACAGCCCTATTTTTGAAATCTGTCATGTGTCACTTTATGTGAGAATAACTTTTTGACACTTTAACCTATCCATGTGATTCAGAGATTGTTTTCTCGTGACACATTGTGCTTTAAGATAGTAAGAAATTTTGGTCCAAAAAATGCTTGTTTATTTGTGAAAAATATCAAATTATCGTGAAAAATGTGAAAAATTTACCAATTTCAAACTTCAAACATTTCTGCATGTAAGACAGATAGTTATTCCACTCAAAATAGTTTATAACTAGCATCTTCCCTATGTCTGCGGTAGTTTGGCCTATTTTTTTTAGATGTCTTTTTTTTTTTTTTTTTTTTTTTACAACATTAGGGGCTTATAAATTTAGTAGTAGTTTTCAAATTTTCAAGAAAATTTGCAATATACATTTTTTAGGGACCAGTCCAGTTCTAACGTGACTTTGATTGACCTGTATGTTAGATACCCCCATAAACGACCTCATCTACGAAACTACACCCCTTAAAGTATTCAAAACCGCATTTAGGAAGTTTATTAACCCATTAGGTGTTTCACAGGAATTAAAGCAAAGTGGAAGTGAAATTTCAAAATTTCACTTTTTTTGCAAATTTTACATTTTTATACATTATTGACAAGAATACGGTAAATGTGATCAGGGAAATGCAAATTAATATTGATTCCCCAGATTCTGCCGTTTTCAGAGATATCCCATATGTGGCCCTAGTGCATTATTTGGCTCAACCACAAGCCCCAGAATAGGAGGAGCACCTACTGGGCCTCATTTTCATTACCATTTTATTTAGGGGCCATTTCAGGTTTGCGGACACCCTAAGGTTCCAAAACTTAATAAATACCCCTAAAAAGACCCATATTGGAAACTACACCCCTTACGGAATATATCCAGAAGTGTAGTGAGTATATCGACCCCACAGGCGTTTCACAAATTTTTTTAGCGTTCGGCTCTGAAAAAAAAAATATATATATTTTTTCCAATAATCTGCAATTTTAGCTGAAAATGTTTAATTTTTACAAGGAATCTTGGAAAAAAAGCCCCAAAATTGTGTTACGCAATTTCTTCCAAGTTCGGCAATACCCTACATGTGGGTGTAAACTGCTGTTTGGGCGCATGGCAGGGGGTACAAGAGAGGGAGCGCTATTTGGCTTTTGGCGCACAGATATTGGTGGGGCCATGTCGCATCTGCAAAGCCCCCAAAGTACTAGAACAGGTGAAACCTTCCAGAAGTTTCCCCATTTTGGATTCAACACCCCTCAGGGATCTCATCTAAGGATGTATTTTGCATTTTGGGCGCACAGGTGTTCCGTAGTTTTTTTTTAGCATTGGGCCATGGAAATGGAGAGGGGAAACGCAGTTCCGCCATTGTTTTTGGGCTTCATTTTTACAGTATTCTCCATACGGGATTAATGACGGGATAACTTTACTATGGGGGTCGGTACAATTGCAATGATATAAATTTTATATAGTTTTTTATGTTTTATTACTTTTGCACAATATAAAAAGTTGCGTTTTTATGTTATTCTATTCTGACAGGCATAGCTTTCTTAATTTTTTGCATATGGAGCTGCTTGTGGGCTTGTTTTTTACAAGATGAGTTGATGTTTTTATTGGTACTATTACGGGGGGGCATATGATGCTTTGATCACTTTTTATTAAGGTTTTTGTGAGGCATTTTTTACAAAATACAGCAATCCTGTTAGTGTTTTTTATTTTTATTTTTGACAGCGGTCACTGTGCGGTATAAATGACATGCTAGTTTTACTCAGCAGGTTGATACGATTACAGCGATACCACATTTGTATATTTTTTTAATGTTTTACTGCTTTTACACAATAAAAACACTTTTATTTAAAAAGGAAAACACGTTTTTGCATCACCGCAGTCTGAGAGCCATAACTTTTTATTTTTCTGTTTATGTAGCTGTATAGGGACTTCTGTTTTGCGGGATGAGTTGGCGTTTTTATTGGTAACATTTTTGGGGGGACAAGACTTTATGATCGCTTTTAAATCTGTTTTTTGGAAGGCAGGGTGAAGAAAATACTGCAATTCTAGCAGTGTTTTTTATTTTTATTTTTAATAGCGTTCACCGTGCAGTATCCGTGACAAGTTAGTATTTCTCTGTGGGTTGAGACGATTAGGGTGATACCCAATTTATGTAGTTTTTTTTATTTGAAAGCACAATTTTTTGGAAAAAAAAGTTTTTATTGTGTAAAACAATATTTATGCATCGCTATCTTCTAATAGCCAGAACTTTTTAATTTTTCCGTATACAGAGCTTTGTAAGGACTTTTATTTTGCGGGATGAACTGACGTTTTAATTGGCATCACTTTGATGTTGATATGAGTTTTTGATGACTTTTTACTCCATTTTATGTGCTGTTTTTTTTTTTTTTGTTTTTTTTTTACGGCGTTCACCGTACGGGTTAATTAACATGACAGATTTATAGGGTGGGTCGCTACGCACGCGGCGATACCAAATATGGGTACTTTATTTTTTATCTTTTTTGCGGCGATTGCCGTTTGTAAAGGGGAAAAGGGCGGTGTACGTGCTTTTATTTTATTTTTTTGTTTGTGGTTTACTTTTTTACACTTTTTTTTTACTTTTTCACACTTTTTACACTTTTCCCCAGGGGAGAATTGCATGAACGATCGTCAGATCGTTCATGCAATAGGAGACCAGCACACCGCTTATAGCTGTATGCTGGTCTCCATGGCAACTGTCAGTCACGCTGCCCACAATGCATTGTGGGCATCGTGACGTCACCAGACAACCCGGATGCTGTCATTCAGCATCCGGGCTGTCTGGTAGGAGATCAGTACCGGTGCTGTCCGCAGCTGCGATGTCGCGACATCGGGGGGTGAATTCCCCCGCGGCCGGAGCTCACTCCGGCTGTGGGGGATGCGGCATGATGCCAGCGGTAATATACCGCTGGTTCCATGCCGCGATCTTGCGCGCTCCGCCTGTGACTTAGGTCCTGAACTGGACCCAAATGCGATATTGACAGGGCCTTACTAAAACTTTACTGCAGTGTCTTGATTGTGGCACAACAGTACACTGTGATCATAGGGGGACGACAAAAGCCAAGCTCTATTCCAGCACTGTTTTCCTCTCAGGAAAGCAATGCTGAAATGAAGCCTTAGGCAATGTTCACACGGCTTATTGCCGATGTAATTGCGGGGATGGATTTCGCCCCGCAATTATGCCGGCAGCCGTGCAGGGAGAGCGGGGCCCCATAGACATTTATTATGCACGGCGCGTACACACCGTAAATAATGTGCATGTCACTTTCTCCGCCCTCGGCGGGTTCGCCGAGTGGGGAGAAGAGACGGAATCCATAGTTCTCTATGAGAACTGTGGATTACTGTAATGACAGTGACGGATTTCAGCCGTACTGCAGCGCAAATACGGCACGCAATACGGCTGCAATCCGTCCCAGAATAAGCCGTGTGAACGAGGCCTTAATGTCTTCCTGACAGCCGATCATAATAATATGGCTCTTCGTTTTCCCTCGCCACCTTTCCAGAGCAATAACTTTAAAAACTTTTTTTTACCTACATAGTCATATGAGGGCTTTTATTTTGCGGGACAAGATGTTCTTTCTAATGGTGGCATTCACTGTACCATGGAATATACTGGGAAATCGCAAAAAAATTTCGAAATGTGAAAAAAAACGTTGTGCCATATTTGCAGGAATTTTGTTTCTACAGCGTTCACTCTTCAGTGTAAATGATGAGCTCTGTATTCTGTAGGTTGACACCATTCTGGCAATACCGGCTTTCCTTATGTTTTAGTTCTGTAAAAAATTCATACATTTTCTATTTTTGAAAGTTACACTGCAGCACCATTTTCTGCAACCAATAACTTTTTTGCTCTTCCATTTATAGACCTGAAGGAGGGGAATTTTTTGTTGGCTGAAGTACAATTTATATTAGGACTATTGTTGGATACACGTGACTTCTTATCACTTCTGATAACTTTTTATTCCAATTTTTAGTGGGCGTGAAATGACCCCAAAAACATGCAATTCTGGCGTTTGGAATTTTTTTCTTTTATGGTGTTCAGCATGCCTGATCAATTATATTTTAATAGATCGGCTCCTTTTCCTGCTGTTACCGGTGGGTTTCAAATGCAATTAGCAGCTGACAGCAACCTTTTATACAGCAGGATTACTGAGTAATCCTGCTACATAGAACATTACTGACAACAGGATGTACTCATACATCATTGTCAGTAAGGGGTTAAAATGGTACCAAGAAAGAACTGCAGATTGTCCCACTAAAAATTGTATAGTTTTTTGCAGAGGTTCATCCCCAAAAAATTATATTGGTATTGGTCTCTTCCATGACAATGCAAAGAAAAGTTTGAAGTTTTTATTTTTTTAATAGTAAAACACAACAAGATAATATCAATTTGTCTCTGTAATCTTAACCTGCCAAATTTTTATTGTACAATAAACACCTTCAAAACAAACCTCCCCATTAAATGCCAAAATTGTGGGGGTTTTTTTGCATCCACCCAACAAATTCTTTTAAAGTTTTTGGAAATACATTATATGTTAATTGAAATACTGCTCTTAAAAAAAAAGATCTGGTCCCACAAAAATATGGAAAAAATGTAACGGTTCTTTTAAGACAGACTAAATAGCCGTTTGGGGCCACAGCTACTGTTAGAGGCAGAAGGGGGTCATTGCTACCATTTGGGAGTTTGTACTGAAGTAGGAATTGATAGGGAAGTGCTGGAAAAGTGAGGAGTCTAAGGGTATATTCACATGGCCAGTGCATACTTCTAAAGCACAGGGGGGCTTGCCCCATTTACTTCTTTCTAGGCGTAATTCAGGGGTGCATATTGCCGTATTGCAGTGCAATTACGTGCCAAAATACGCCCTGCAATTATGCCGTGTCAACATGCCCTAACATGTTTGTGTGGTAAATTCTGCAGGGACTAGTTGGGGCCGTGAGAAGTCATCATGGCGGTCTGGACCAGGTGGAGAAGAAACAGGAAAGAGGACCACTCTCATTAGAGAGTCACTGTATGGCAGTAATATTAGTTGAAGTTTAATGGTTTTTATTCGGTAATGGTGTTGCAGATTTATTCATTCACTATGTGGTGGTGATATGTAGTCATGGTGTGGTGGTATCATTCAGTCACTATGTGGTCATGATGTGAAGGTATTATTCAGTCACTATGTGGTGGTTATATGTGGTCAGAATGTTTCGATATTTGGTCTTAGTGGTAGTAGTAATATTGGCCTTAGGATTCTAGTGGTTTTATACTTAGGGGGAGTTCACATGGCATCTTGCAACATGTGCACGCCACAAAACACGTTGGTAGAGCTGTTGAAATTACGTGCTTGCAAGTATGTAATTCCAACTGCTCAAATGCCGCCCAGTAACCGAAGGTACATCTGTGCCTCCTATACTTTGCAATTTGCCCAGGCATATACGGCTGAAAAGAAATGTCACTTCTTTGCAGACGTGTGGAATTACGATTGCAAAATATGCAGTATGTAAATGATGCCGCATATTTTACATTGATGTCTATGAGAGCTGTCTTGCACATTGTTTGGGCCATATCTTGGCGAAATGACACCCGGAATACATTGAAGTGAAACTGGGTGGGGGCACTGTTCAGGGAGCGGATCAGGTCGGAAGGCACAGTGCAGTAGCTTTGGGGTGGGCCCCATTAATCAACTCCTCTGGTGGGCACTGGACATCCAGCAAGGTGAGAAAATCAGAAAATCTTTATTTCATCTTCGGTACAGAGGGTAAAAAGATAAAGCTACAGTACGCAGCTAACGCGTTTTGGGCGTTTAAACACTCACCCTTGTTCACAGCATACTACTTGGTTACTAAACATTACTTTTATAACAAAAAGGAAGGGGCGTATATCTTATTGCTCCCGTAACATCACTTCCTTTAACCATTACTTTACTGGGACTTTATAGAAATCTTTACTTAATCTTAAGAAAAATACATTAAAATTAAATTTTAAAAACATATACAAGGTCTATACATATCATGTGCACATACTCTGTCACGCATGTCCTTCTCGCTCTCACATGTTCTCCTAAAGGAATAGAGTTAATCTTCGTTCCACACGATTAACTCTATTCCTTTAGGAGAACATGTGAGAGCGAGACGGGCATGCACAAATGATCAGGACTATGAAAGAGAAGCAAACATTATTAATCAGCATTTGAAAAAAAGAGGTTATACTCAAAAACAGATTGAGAAAGCTAAAAATAAGATGATTAAGAAAACACAAGATCAGGTTCTTTTCAAGACAAATAATGAGAATACATTTGGGAAAGGGGGAATAGTTTTTTCTACCCCATATAGTTTAGATTATTATAAAATCAAAAAATGTTTTATAAAAATATAAATATTCTTCGTCAGGATCCCATCATAGCAAAAATCATAGATCAAGGAGTGGAATGTGTACCGAAACGAAATAAAATAATAGGTAATGATATTTCCAAAAACCAATATAGCAGCGCCTGTGAAAAAAAAAACCTGGTTATCTCAGCCAGAGTTTTATCCTTGTGGAGGAAGTAGATGTAATATTTGTAAATATGCATATAAAACCAAGATTAAGGGCAAAAAAAGTTTATTAATTGTAATAGCCATCATGTAGTGTATGCCATATACTGTACCGATTGTATGAAAATTTATGTGGGAAGCAGTGTATGCAAGCTTAAAATCAGGATATATGAACATCTAGTGGGAATTAGAAATGAACAAGCTAATCGGTCAGGAGCGGTAAAACATTTTTTGCAGGTTCATTCGGGCTCCACAGAAAGCTTCAGATTATTTGGAATACAAAGGATTGATTGTCCTAAAAGGGGTGGAGACAGGTTACAACTAGTCTCTCTACGAGAAGCTTTATGGATTTTGGAGCTAGGAGCGAGAGCAACAGAGGGTTTGAACTATCGAAACGACCTGTTGTATATTTATTAACATCTTCATTAATAATATTGCCTAGGATCTGTTAAAGCATGATAGAGTATGTGCACATGATATGTATAGACCTTGAATATGTTTTTAAAATGTAATTTTAGGGGGCCTGGCCTACCATGCTGCTAGTGAGACGTGTTTAGGAGAGCTCCGTGGGGCATCCGGCTAAAGTGGGGTTAATACCTGGTATTATGGGGTCCAAACGTGGCAAACGCCGGAGCAGAGCCTCATCCAACCCACCAGAGGATAAAGTGCCAATTTCAAACTTTTTTGCGCCCCTGGTGAGCTTGCAGACCGGCTCCAGGGATCACTCCTTAGAGCGGGCGCCATAGAGAGAGTAAGAAGGCTTAGACTTCCGCCTTCTAGTGAGGGAAAGCGCGAACAGTGGACAGCGCGGCAGACGGAGCAGCAGCAGAATCCCGCGCAGAACTCGCCAGGTCCCGAGGTGAGAGCGGAACAAGGAGCGAAGTCTTGAAATTCGGTAGCGTCTGCAAGCAGGAGCGAAGTGAGCCCCGGTGACCACGGCTACGATCAATGTGAGGCTGTCTCCCTCTCCACGCGCGCCCTGAGTCCTGCAGATCTTCAGGTCAGCGGCGCAACAGCAGATATTGCGATCCCGGTCCCTGGATTGCCAGGTAATCAGAACCGGGCGTCAGGGGTTGAGGCGGCAGATACTATGCAGTCTTCAGTGACTGCTAGGGGGGTAAGGTCCCCCACATTTTGCCCTGTTGATAACGGCTGTGGCTCCCCCACCACCACCATCACCAATGAGAGGACTTATGGAGGAGGAGAGAGCCCTATAGGCCCTTTTGCAGAGCCCTCTCGGAGCCAACTGATGGACAATGGAGCGAGCTCACTATTATTTCGCTCCCCTAGCCCTGAAAGTTTTCCTCCTCTGCTAACCGGGGTGCAGTCTCCCCCACAAGAGTTGCCATCTCACATGAGCCCCAGCCTGAACTTTCCACAGCTGATCGCTTCTCTGGAGAATCCACGCATACTGCCACATCAGTCGCAAGACTTCACCGCTACACGCGTTCCAGCCTCAGAACTGCAGGCCCTTCTTGCATTACTACCGACCAAAAGCGACCTCTCTGCACTAGCTCAGGATCTCAAATCAGCCTAGTGTAGCGAGCTTCAACCTGTTAAGGATGTTTTTTTGCTGCAGCAGAAAGTCAAAATGCTTAAAGAGCAGCAGGAGAGAGTTGATCATAAGTTGGCAGATATGCAGGCCTCTATGGACGCGCAGAAAAACCTCCATCAACACTTAATTGAGCACATGGACGATCTTGAAAATAGAAGCCGGAGGAACAACATCCGCGTCTGTGGCCTCCCTGAGTCCATAAAAACGCAGGATCTGCCTCTAACCCTCACTAAGCTATTCAATGATCTATTAGGCAAAAATGCTTTGTAGCCTATTGATATTGATAGAGCACATCGCGCCTTGCGCCTACCCAGCCTTGACAAAGCCAAATCGCGGGACGTTATTTGCAGAATCCATCATTTTTCCCTTAAAGAAGCGATAATGCAAAGGGTGAGACGTGCCGTGTCTATCGTCTTTGAGGGTGTCAGTATTGCCCTCTTTTCTGACTTGTCCAGACGCACTCTTTGTCTCTGATCCACGCTGAAGCCGTTACTGGCTGTGTTACAGTCTCATTGTATCCCCTACCGGTGGGGTTTCCCCTTTGCTTTGCAGGTCCTTTACCGTCTTTTCTGGCGGCGCTGGACCTCCCTCCCATTCCACTGCCAGACTGGTTATCAATGTTTATCTCTCCCACTTCCAGCTACAGTGGCGGTTCTCAGTCATCTTCCCGCCGGCAGGGCTCGCAGAGGTCACCACTGCCACAGAGGGATCGCAGACCCCGAGGAGAGTGTCAAGCCGTGAGGACGTAAGGGGCGTGTTGAGACCTAACCTGCCTGACAAATGACTGTGAACGTACTCTTATTTGCCTCCACCCTAGCTGCTCACTGGTTATGAGAAGTCATTCGATTGGACTCTCGTTGACCCCATAACATAATGGTGCCCGGCTTTTTTCCTTCCTCTCCCCCCTCTTTTCTCCCCACTTTCCCTCCCTCCCCCCCTTTTTTTTCTCCACTCTTCTCTCCTTTCTCCTTCTTCACCCTCCCCTTTGTTTTCTTAAGAGACAGGCACCTTCTTCAGTTTCTCAGAAACTCGTCACCCCCATTCTGTTCTTCATGGTTCCCATGATTGTTGCAATGTCTGATGCCAAGAGACGGCGATTAGCGGTGTTGGATATTGCTTAATATGAAGGTTTTCCCAGGTCACTGTAGGATGTTTTTTCTGATGTGTGTTGCAAATTTCCATGCATGTGATCAGTCTCCACCCCCAAATAGGTTTGGGTTCCAGCGCCCTGTGCTGGCCCTCTGCTGCTTATATGCTGCAAAATTTAGGGTTAATGTCACTGGAGTTGGTGGGAAGCTCTGGTGTTAATTCTTCCCAAGTTCTACATGTTATATTGTTCGGTTGTAATCGACCGGGAGAGGGTCAGAAAACGATGGGGTCCCATACAGAGATCTTGAAAGGTTTCCCGTTTGATGTGCCATGACATTGATTAAGGTTATCTCCTTCAATGTGAAGGGGTTTTAATGTCCTGGAAAAATGGTCACGGATATTGTATGAGATGCACAAAAACCGGTCACATATACTATGCCTGCAGGAGACACATTTCAGCTTGAACCACCTACCTGCCCTAAAGAACAAATATTTCCCTGTCTGGTGCCATTGCAGTAGTGCGGATGCTAAAATAAAAGGGATGGCGGTTCTTTTTCATAAATCCCTTCTACATCAAATCATTAATGTTAAGTCAGATCCTGATGCGAGATACATATTTATAAGATGTATCATCCAAGATGCTTCCTATACAATTGCGAACATTTATGTACCAAATCAGGGCCAGTTATCTTTCCTAAATAGGGTCTTGGATGAGTTAACACTTTTTGCGCAGGGGGAGATAATTCTCTGTGGAGATTTCAATATAGCGCTACATCCTGCGTTAGACACTTCTTCTGGCCATTCCACGGTCCCATTAAATAAACTTAATAAGATTAAAAGATTGCTACATGAGATGCAGTTGAGTGATGCCTGGCGCCTCATGAACCCCGAGGTTAGGGACTACACCTATTACTCCCCTCTCCCCTCCATAAAGTATATAGTCATATAGGTTATATATTTCTATAACATTCCCTACTCCCCAGGGTTAAGAGGACATCTATTGATGATATTTTGCATTCAGATCACGCTGCAGTACATTGTTTACTACATATGCCTAATGCCATGAGGAAATCCTTCTCTTGGAGACTGAACGAAACGCTGCTCAATGATTCTCTGTGTATCTCTGAGCTTAAGCAATCTGTTCAGCACTTCACGGAAGATCATGTGAATGACGATACCCTCCCGCACTTTAAATGGGAATCCCTAAAATGTGTGTTCAGAAGTGTGCTCATAAAACATGGATCACGATTGAAGAAAGAGGTAGCGGCCCACTTGAATACTCAATTAGACCGGCTGCACATGCTGGAATCGGAGCATAAGTGGGTGGGGAATGAGGAGGTTTATAGAGAGCTGCTTCAGGTCAAACATGAGGTCTGCAGAGTACTTGAACAGAAAAACAAATCATACAAGTAGCTATGTGCCCATTCTTTCTATGAATGGAGCAACAAGCCTAGCCAGATGCTGGCCAGAGGACTCAGGGAGAAGAGGGCGTCTTTGTTTGTCTCCTCAAGTAAAGACAAAAAAGGGAAAGTGTCACACTTTACCTCGGATATCCTGGAGGCATTCCGCGCATATTGCCATGACCTGTATAATCTGCCCAAACCACCTTTGTTGTCAAGCCCAAATAAATTAGAGGACTATTTGAATAATACGGCGCTCCCCACATTAGATCCGGAGAGGTTGGCCCTATTAGAAGCTCCATTCTCGGTGGAAGAATTGCATGTAGCCATTGCATCCCTCCCATCTGGAAAGAGCCCGGGTCCAGACAGTTACACCGCAAAATTCTATAAGTCACTTCGAGATGAGCTGGTAGGCCCCATGTTGGACTCGTTTAATTCTTCCTCCTTCTATAATAATCCTCCGCTGTACTTTCTTTTAGCGTATATCACAGTAATCCCAAAAGAAGGGAAGGACCCCCTCTCTTGCGCTAGTTATAGACTAATCTCCTTGCTTAATGTGGATGCGAAATTGTTTGCCAAACTCTTAGCAGTGAGATTGAACACCATATTACAGGATCTCATTGGTCTAGATCAGGTGGGTTTTGTTCCCACACGCGAAGCACGCGATAATACGCTTAAAACATTCTCAATTGTTCAGTATATGAAGGAAAATAAGGTATCAGGGATGTTGCTTTCTCTCAACGCTGAAAAAGCGTTCGGCAGAATTGACTGGTCCTTCCTGCAAGCGGTCCTGAGAAGGGTGGGTTTAGGACCCCTGATGTTGCAGCGGATTACGGCCTTATATCAGAACCCCTGTGCCCAAATCAGAATCAACGGCACCTTATTTGCCCCTGTTCCGATACGCAATGGCACCAGACAGGGATGCCCCCTTTCACCCATATTATATATTTTAGTGATGGAGCATCTGCTGCGGGACATAAGGCTTAATCCAGACATCAAATGAGTTCAAGTGGGGGGTTCGCAGTTTAAGTGTGCTGCTTATGCGGATAACCTCTTATTATACATCACCCAACCGCTTATCTCCCTACCTAGTCCGATGTCATCTCTGAAATTGTTTGGTACATTGTCTAATTTTAAAAATAATTTTACCAAATGTACTGCACTGGGCATAAATATGGAAAAGTCATTGGTGACTAGGCTGAAAGAGAGCTTTTTTTTTACATGGTCCAATTGTGCCTTTAAATATCTGTGTGGTCTTCTGATCCTCAGGATGTGTTCGAGCTTAATTTTACGCCCCTGCTGCGCATTATTTCCACGGATCTGACGTGTTGGAATGTCAAAGATTTCTCCTGGTTAGAAAGAATAAGCATAGTTAAAATTAATATCTTGCCCCGTCTCTTGTATCTACTACAGACCATACCATACTTTCTGCCCAAACTGTTCTTCAAATTGGTGGACAAGCACCTAAGTCACTTTATATGGGCAGGTAGAAAAGCCAGGATTGCCAAACAGATTCTTATACGGGGTACACAGGACGGTGGGCTTGCTTTGCCAGACATAAAAGCCTACTATCTGGCAACCGTCGTGGCTCGGCTGGTAGATTTCCATCAACATCACTCCACTAAATTGTGGGTGCGTTTGGAGGAAAGTATACATAAAGCGCCACTCTCGAGTCTTCCTTGGCTACCGTCATCCTCGCTTCCGTTGAAGTCCATATTCAAACGTCCCTGGGTGGCCAGGCACACTATACAGGCCTGGCGCATATATAGTACTGCCCACGGACTGTTCCCGACTGGTGGTCCTTTGACTCTGGTGACAGGTAACCCAAACTTGGGGCTGGTTTGCCACCCGTCTATTGCCCCAGATGGGTCCTACAAGAGACCTGTGCTGTTCGCTGATGTGCTTGCCACTCAGGGACTTAAGACTAGGACGGAAATTAATGGTGCCTTACCATCCCTTTCCTTAACCTGGTTTGGTAACATGCAGATCTCATATTATTACACAACTCAGACACTTAACTCCCTTCGAGACGATTTGTATGACCAGCCCCCCTGGTGGACATTTAGTTTCTAAAATATATGACTTGATCATTTCCTTCCTAGTCGGACTCTAAGCCCACATATCAAACTAGCTGGGAAAGGGAATTGGGTATATCTATTTCAGAAGAAGATTGGCAGAAAGCAAGTACCCTGACCTATAAATCTATAGTGGCCTGTAGACTACAAGAGTTGAACTTTAAGCTACTTTCACGCTGGTACAGGGTTCTGTCGCTCCTAGGCACCATTTACCCTCAGGTGTCTAGTGCCTGTTGGAGATGCGGGAAGGCAGAAGGGACTATGTCCCACATCTGGTGGGAATGCCCAACGATGCGGGCCTTCTGGTCCAAAGTATTGCGGGTCATAGATTTGGTCACGGTTGCGAAATGAGACTTCAGTGGTGCTCTTGCAAATAATTCCTCTACCCTTTCATGTTCTCAAGGGCCACATTCTCATCTTTATGCTCAGTGCAGCTAAAGCCCTGATTCCACGTCTGTGGAGGTCAACGGAGACTCCCTCTATATCTGCTTGGTTTAACGAGCTCTTCTCTATTCAGCGTATGGAAAAGATACGTGCTGATCACAATCAGACCCAAGATGAATTTGTGGCTACTTGGTCGAGTTGGTCCATTTATAACGACTCAGCGGAATATGCCCAGGCCCTGATCTCATAGAGGCATGTACCTCTCAAGAGGGGGATTGATATTGGTAGACTTGTGTGAACAGTGGTTAGTTTCTGGTGACCATTTCCTGTATTTAGGGAATCCCCCATGCTTCCGGATTTATGACTCACTCATTTTAACCCTCTACATATTGTGGTCGACAACAGTTTTTATGTTCTTTTTACCTATTTCTTTTATACCCCACTAAGGCTAGCATTTGTGCCTCCAATAGCAATATCCACTCGCAATAGACGAGCAATTACCTAACCCCTCACTTTTGGGGCATCATCTGTAAACCTGATATTGCACCACATATCCCTGTTCAGGGTAATGATATGTATGCTCATATTTTGTGGAGGTGATGTCTTTTGTTGAGGAAACAGGTGGCTATGGAGTTGGATATTTTGTTACTTATCGTGTATATGACATTGTTGTACAACTGTGGATGTTATTTGATGATCTGTTGCGGAGAATTGTACTACATGTTTGACTTTCAATAAAGCCTTTTTGAATTGGAATTTTTTTTTATTTTAATGTATTTTGCTTACGGTTAAGTAAAGATTTCTATAAAGTCCCAGTAAAGCAATGGTTAAAGGAAGTGATGTTACGGGAGCAATGAGATATACGCCCCTTCCTTGTTTGCTATAAAAGTAACATTTAATAACCAAGCGGTATGCTGTGAACAAGGGCGAGTGCCAATTCCTGAAACGCATTAGCTACGTACTGTAGCTTTATCTTTTTACCCTCTGTACCGAAGAGGAAATAAAGATTGTCTGATTTTCTCACCTTGCTGGATCGTTACTATTTTACTATTTTGCATGTCTACTGCGTATCCTGAGGTCGGGGATTCTTGGATCCTGCAACGAGTAGAAACTGGATTAACTATGTGAAGGAGACCGGGTGTGCATATCGCAAGGAATAGAGGTCAGCCTCATTCTACTTTTGTATTCATAAGAAGCATTTTGCTTTATATGAACTTTGAGGAGGCTGATACACCCAGCGACGTTCATACACCATATTGGATCTACCTTGTTAGCACACTATTTTTTAGGTACAGAGGGGTTTTTGTGATATAGCCTTGGAGCTGTTTTATTATTATTTTTCGTGGTCTACCTATCATTGTGTGCAGCAGAAGCAATTATGGATAGAGAAGCCAAACTTGCACAGGTGTTTGGCGTGCGTTCATCCACTACTGTTGCGGAAGATGATTGTTATACCCTATTAAACAAATTTGAAAAAATACAAATACAAGAGACTAAATTGTGGTGGGATAGAAATTCCTTCAATGTATATTTAGAAAAGGGTATTATCCCACGACTACTATGTATAAGAAAACCCCCGACTTTTGTATATTCGGAGTATGAAACAACGAAATTGCGTGATTTGGATGTGCAGTTGGCAGATATTAAACTGAAACTACAGGCACATAAAGTTAAGGATAATTTTGACAATTGACAAGATAAAATAAAGAAAAATATTGCCAAAATGGAAGCTTTGATTACGGATACCAAGAAGAACAAATACCAAAGAGATTTTGAGGACTATGAGCAAAGCAAGGTATATACATGGAAGCAGGAAAGAACCAGGAGACCTAGATCTATACTATGAATGAATAAAAAATATAATAGAGCTAAAAAAAGTCAGTTTTTCAGAAGTAGATTTGACTGAGACCTGTACATTCAGAGAACTCTTCCATGGAAAGACCGCAAACTCGAAGCGCTAATATCAAAGAAGACGCACAAAGTATTATAAAAAACGGGGAGGACGTAAACACCATAAAAACAAACAAAAAAGGAATACAAAGAGGAAATAAAGACCATAAATGAAATTGCAAAAGAAGATAATGTGGTAGTTTTGACTCCCACCATACTAACGGAAGCTCAGCTACAAGTGCTTGGAAAGGGACTTCATTTCACACCTACTCGGGATTGTCATTTGTTTAACACCATGTTGGACATAAATCGTTTCGTAAGGTTACTTACTGTCAAGAGAAATTTTTATAAAGATGATACAGATGGCATGGAAAAGGAATTGTATAGAGAGGTACAAAAACATGAGAACTACCTTGAAAATGAATATGTGAATTTAACGTTCAAAGAACAGCAATTCCTTAAGATTCTTACAGAACTAGAGGAGGAAAATTTGGATATAAAGCATAATCTTAGTAATCCATCCTTTTACCCAATTAAATCTTGGGTTGATGAAAGGGGTTTTTTTCATTACAAGGGAAAAGGGATTTAAAAAAACAGATAAAGGAAAAGGGAAAGGGGCCCCCCCCAAGTAAACACCATTATAAAAATAATAACTTTATTAGCGCCAACAATTCTGAGTCTTGACAATTTAGGGGGTATTAGTACAGACTTAACATTAAAAAAAAATTTACAATGAGAAAACAAGGTGTGAGGGGCCTGCTCGCGAGGTTTAAAATTATTATGGGTTGGGGAGAGAAGGGTGAAGAATGCTAAGTTTGCAATGGTCCCGCCTGTTACAAAATAGGAGGTGGTTTACATAAAAATTTTGGTGAACCTGCCCCCTTGCAGTAAACCCATAACAGATAAGTGCCTGTGATGTGCCCTAGTGGTTGAGATGACAGAGGGTGGAGATAGCAGGTTGGGGATCTTGGTAGGCCAGACTGGGAAAATGTGTTCTCACTGACTCTTAAAACTATGAGGATTGTGAGTATTCCTGATTGCCTGCGGTTGCATGTTACAGAGCACGGGTGCAGAACGTGTGAAATCTTGGAAACGGGCATGGGAGGTTCGGATGATTGAGGAATGTAATCTGATGATATCAGTAGACTGGAGAGACCGGGTATGGTGATAGACAGAGATGAGGGAGGAGATGTAGGGGGGTGCAGCACTGTGGAGAGCTTATTGAGTGAGAGTGATTAGTTTATGCTGTATTCTGCAGCGAGTGACACAGGGTAGAGGCATCAGTATAGCGGCTGGAAAGGAAGACAAGCCTAGTTGCTGCATTCAGGACAGATTGGAGAGGGGAGAGTTTACAGAGAGGGAGACCGATAAGCAAGGAGTTACATTAGTCAAGACTAGAAAGAATAAGAGCAACAATGAGGGTTTTAGTTGTTTCCACAGTGAGAAAAGGATGGATTCTGGAGATGTTCTTGAGGTGCAGGTGACAGGAGCGGGCAAGGGATTGACTATAGAGGGTGAAAGACAGATCATAATCTAGTATAACTCTGAGACAGCGGGCCTGTTACCTAGTGGTTAACACACAGAAATAGCAGGGTAGGGTTGGTTAGAAGATGGCGGGAAGACAAGAAGTTCGGTTTTAATGAAATTTAGTTTCAGATGGAGAGAGGACATTATGTCCGAGACAGCAGACAGACAGTCATTGGTGTTTTGTAGCAGGGCAGGAGTGATGTCTCGGGAGGAGGTGTATAGTTGAGTGTCATCAGCATAGAGATGGTACTGGAAGCCAAATCTGCTGATGGTTTGTCCAACAGGGGCTGTGTAGAGTGAAAAAAGGAGAGGACCTAGAACCAATCCCTGTGGAACTCCAACAGCAAGGAGAAGAGGTAGAACCCGAAAATGAGACACTGAGTTCAGAGAGGTAGGATGAGAACCAAGAGAGAGCAGTGTCCTGTAGGCCAATGGCGCTGAGCATGCCAAGGAAAAGGTGGTGATCCACGGTGTCTAATGCTGCAGAGAGATCCAGAAGAAGCAACAACGAGTAGTTGCCCAGTGATTTAGCAGTGAGGAGATTATTACAGACTTTAACTAGAGCTGTTTCTGTGGAGTGTAGGGTGTGGAAACCTGATTGAAGAGGATCAAGAAGAGAGTTAGCAGAGAGATAGCGGATTAGGCGAGAGTAGACCAAGCGTTCCAGGAATTTAGAGATAAAGGGAAGGTTAGAGACTGGTCAGTAATTAGCAGCACAGGATGGGTCCAGAGTAGACTTTTATAGTAAACGGGTTATGATGGCATGTTTAAAGGAAGATGGAAAGATCCCAGTAGAGAGAGAGAGGTTTTAGATTGCAGTTAGGTGAGAGATGACAGCTGGAGAAATAGACTGGACAAGGTGGGAATGGGGTCGCTAGAGCAGGTGGTGGGGTGAGCAAACAGGAGAAGTCTGGACACTTCTTCCTCTGTTGTTGGTCAAATGCTGAGAGCAGACTAGTGGACGAGTGGGAGGGCAAAGGAGGGGTATTACTTGGGGATTGATAGGCAATGTTTTGCCAGATATTGTCGATTTTGTCTTTGAAGTGAGAAACCAGGTCTTCAGCACAGAGGTCAGTGACCAGGGCCTGAGCTTTAGGCCTGAAGATGAAGTGGAAAGTATCAAACAGGCGTTTTGGTTTGTTGTGTAATGTTGAGATGAGATAGGTGAAATATTTCTGTTTGGTGCAGTGAAGGGCAGTGTGATAAGTCCTGAGCATGAATTTGTAGTGGAGAAGGTCTGCAGGTAGCTTTGACTTTCTCCACAGACGCCCAGCACACCTGGAGCATCACTGCAGATGGCGAGTCTGAGGCGTGTGTCAGGGCTGGCAACGTCTGACTCTGGTATTGCGGTGTCTGAGTGCTGCCAATGTGTCCAGGGTGGTTGAGACAGTTTCGATGTAATGTTTGACAGCCAGGTCAGGACAGGAGAGGGAGGAGATTGGAGGCAGTGAGGACTGTATGGTGTCTATGAGTTTCTGGGTAATCATGGAGCGGAGATTTCGGAATGTGTGATGGGCAGGTGTGTCCAGAGAGGGCTGAGAATCAGTGATAATGAAGGAGATAAAGGGTTGTGGTCAGAGAGAGCATAAGGAAAATTAGCGAGGTTAGAAATTGATGAGAGACTACAGAAGACCAGATCAAGAGAGTACCCATCCTTGTGGCTGGGAGACTTTGCAAGAGGCCAAGCGAAGATGTTAGTGAAAGAGACTGAGAGGCAGAAGGAGACATGGGGTCATCAAAGGGGATGTTGAAATCTCCCTTGATGAGTGTAGGTATTTCGGTAGAGAGGAAGTGAGGGAGCCAGGCAGCAAAATGATCCAGAAACTGGCGGGGTGAGCCAGGAGGGAAAAGTGAGGGAAGGTGTGGGAGGAATGACCTGGTAGGTGCAATGTGGAGAGAGAAGTATGCCAACTCCTCCGCCCGGACTGCTCTCAGGTCTGGGGGTGTGGGTGAAGTGAAGGCTGCCATAGGTGAGAGCGGCAAGGGAAGCGGTGTCAGAGTGCTGGAGCCATGTTTCAGTGAGAGCTAGTAGGTTGAGGGAGTTAGAGAGAAACAGGTCATGAACAGCAGTGAGTTTATTACAGACGGATCAGGGGTTCCACAAGGCACATTTAAAAGGGGCTGGAAAAGACGTACAGTGAATAGCAAGAAGGTTAGCAGGGTTTCTATGGAAGGAGGAGGTGGGATGAGCATTAAAGGAGGGTGGACCGGGGTTAGGAGAGATGTCACACCCTAACAGATTGTAAGCTGTTGCGAGCAGGGCCCTCACACCTCGTATCTCATTTGTAAGTAGCTTTTTTATAATGTAACATCTGGTTTGTTTGTGCTTATACCCTCTTTATTGTAAAGTGCTGCAAAATATGTTGGTGCTATATAAATAAAGATTATTATTATTATTATTATTATTATTATTATTAGTATTATTATCATGTCACCTGCAGCAAGAAGGAGGAGAATGAAAAGTGCCAGCAAATGGTTCAGTGATGAGTATGAGTGGCGTTTGTGCAGCACAATGTAAGTATGTGAGTTGGGGTAGTTAAAAAGTGAAAACAGTGTGTGGGATGTATACATAGGTGAGGGAAGGAGAGAGGCGCTGATGTGGATAGCATTTTCAGGCGGCGAGACAGGGTGGTAGGAAAAGAGGCAGATGGCTGCAAGGTAGATAGCAATAGTGAGCATAGTGAATAAGGTGTATTGTAAAAAAGAGACCAGTTACTCGCATAAAATGCGATTCTCCTAGCTCCCTTATGCTCACTTCTGTCTCATTTCTGTCATATTGAAGCTCATGCCACTTTCAAATAGTCACTTCCAAATATGACACGAGAAATATGGCACATAGACCTCAGCTCTCCAACTTAAATTATCCTATGTGCAGTTCATTGATAGTATCAGTGACCCCAGGTGTTGTAAATGGGTGGAGCTACAAATGGCCCAGCAAAGACTTCAAGGGAAATATCTGGGCTCAGTAAATAAACACGGGGTAATTATGGTAGACAGAGCTGTGGGGAAATCAACACATAAACATACCATTAATAGAAAACAGGACAATTAGACAAATAATGCTGTGGAGCTGCTGAGGGTTGGAGTCCAAAATGTAGACACAAACATACCTGTAAAGAGAGCAAGAAAAACGTAATGAGATGATAGTAGGATCTGTGAGATGTGCTCTATCCATTTCTGTCATATGTTTGAAGCTCGTGCCACTTTCAAACAGTCACTTCCAAATATGTCACGAGAAATATGGCACATAGACCTCGGCTCTACAACTTAAACTATGCTCTATCTAAACGGGAATTTAAGGCTTTAAAAATCGTAAAAAATAATAAGCATTTAGTTATAAAGAAGGTGGATAAAGGGGGCTGCATCGTATAATCTATATGTCGGACAAGTAAATAAAATTTTGGATGATAAAAAATCTTATCGTCAATTAATAAAGCTATAGAAAGAAAATTTTCAAAGCTTATGGATGAGGGTGTGGAGCTAGGGGTTATTTCACCTAAACAAAGGAATTATTTGGAGATCAGCAATCCTAGAAATCCTGTTTTTTATGGGGTTCCTAAAATAAATAAGGGTTGTTTTCTGTAAGATCTATGCCCCATCATATCTGGTAAATAAAGTATCAGTGAGAGATTGCGTTCATGGATTGACCAGTATCTACAACCATTGGTGCAAACTATACCAGGCTATTTGAAAGATAGTACAGCAGTTTTAAAAATCCCTCAAGAATTTTACCTGGACAACACAATGTAGTTGGCTTAGTCCTTTACATTTCTGTTGATCCAAATTTGGTTTTTACTGTTTCTAATTATTTTATTATCATAAGGAATGTACCTCTCACAGTGGGCGCCTAAGAGGTTTTTAAAAATGTCCCATTTATTATTTGTTCTACTATTTTTTAACACCTTGTCCCGTTCAATACAGTTTAGGGCCTCCCTAAGCAGAATAAAATTAGCCTTCCTAAAATTCAGGGTTGTTATGGCTCCTCGACAAAAAACTCTATTAAAGGATAAATGGAAATGTATTATATTATGGTCACTATTTCGTAGGTTCCCCTCAACCTGAACCTTTGTTAATCTGTCAGGTCTATTAGTGAATATTAAGTCTAGAAGGGCCTTTTCTCTAGTTGGTTCCTGCACCATTTGGGAAAGGTAATAGTCTTTAGTTATTGACAAAAAACTGTTTTCTTTATGAGAGCTACAGGTTTCAGTTTTCCAATTTATGTCTGGGTAGTTAAAGTCACCCATAATAACAACCTCATTCTGATAAGCCGTCTCATCTATTTGCCTGAGGAGTACATCTTCCATGGGTTCTGTTATATTTGGGGGCCTATAGCAGACCCCTATTAGGATTATATTATTGTTGTTACCCCATGTATATTTACGCATAATGATTCCACATGTTCATTTCCTGTATCTATATCTTCCCTCAGTGTTGGCTTCAGACAGGATTTTACATAGAGACATACACCTCCCCCCTTCCGGTCTTTACAATCTCTTCTAAATAGGCGGTAACCCTGTAAGCTAACCGACCAGTCGTAGCTCTCGTCCAGCCATGTCTCAGTTAGCCCCAGTACGTCATATTTTTCTTCAGCAATTAATAATTCTAGTTCATTTATTTTCTTGGTCAGACTCCTGGTATTGGTCAGCATGCAATTTAGAAAATTTTCAGTTTTTATTCCTTTCTCCCTGTTCTTTTTAACTATTGCTACACCCCCTTCCCTCCACTCAATCCCCTGTTTTATTCCTAATTCCCAGCTCTCTGTCTTCACTATTTTGCATGCTATCTTTGTAGTTGCCCTCCCCACCCCCCCATCCCTAGTTTAAATATTCCTCCAACTTCCTGGCCATTTTGTCCCCCAATACAGCTGCACACTCCTCTAGGTGCAGCCCATCCCTATCATAGAGTCTGTAGCCAAGGCAGAAGTCAGCCCAGTTCTCCAAAAACCCAAATCCCTCTTTCCTACACCAATTTTTGAGCCACTTATTCGCCTCTCTAACCTCCCGCTGCCTCTCTGGTGTGGCCTGTGGAACAGGTAATATTTCGGAAAATATTTCCTTGAAAGTCCTTGCCTTGAGTTTTTGGCCTAATTCCCTGATTTCGTTTTTAAGGACACTCCACCTACCTCTAACTTTGTCATTGGTTCCAATGTGCACCATGACAGCTGGTTTCTCACCAGCCCCACCCAGCAATCTGTCAACCTGATCCGCGATATGTCGAACTCGGGCCCCAGGTAAACAACATACTGTTCGATCCCGGTCTTTGTGACAGATTGCCCTGTCTATTCCCCTAATAATGGAGTCCCCAACTACCAGCACCCATCTCGCCTGACCTGCACTCCTATTCCCCATCTTACTGGAGCAGACGGGGGTATTGTCTTGCTGCAGCAATGCTATTTCTGAGCCGACATCCCCCTCATCTGCCAATCTTGCAAATTTGTTGGGCTGTGCCAGTTCAGGACTAGCCTCCCTGACACCTTTCCCTCTGCCCTTCTTTCTAACTGTCACCCAGCTAGCTGCCTCATGCCCCTGCACCTCCATGCTGCCACCCTCCCTAGCATCTACACCTGCGAGTGATTTCTCAGTAGGCAGTTGACTCACTTCCAAGTTGGCAATGGATCTCAGTGTTGCCACTTGCTCATTTAGATCCAGGATACGGGCTTCTAAATGTGCAGTGTGCACACATCTCGCACAACAATATGCCCCCTCGAACTGTTGTTACCATTGGTAACACATTACGCTGTAATGGTTTAAAATCCTGCATTTGCCCGCAAGATCCCTCTGCTCAAGAAGGCACATGTGCAGGCCCGATTGAAGTCTGCCAATGAACACCGGGATGATTCTCTGAGTGATTGGGAGTAGGTGCTGTGGTCAGATGAGAAAAATTGAGCTCTTTGGCATTAACTCAACTCACCGTTTTTGGAGGAAGAGAGAGAAATGCTGCCTATGACCCAAAAGACACCATCCACACTGTCAAGCTGAAACATTGAAACATTATGTTTTTGGGGTTTTTCTCTGCTAATCGCACAGGACTACTTCTCTGCATCAATGGGAAAATGGATGGAGCCATGTACCATTTTGACAACCTCATTCCCTCCCCCAGGACATTAAAAATGGGTTGTGGGTGGGTCTTCCAGCAAGACAATGACCAAAAACATACAACCAAGCCAACAAAGGAGTGGCTCCAAAAGAAGCACATTAAGGTCATAGAGTAGCCAGTCTCCAGACCTAAATCCCATAGAAAACTTATGGACGGAATTGAAGCTCCGAGTTGACAAGCGACAGCCTCAAAATCATAATGATCTAGAGAGATCTGCAAAGGGGAAGTGGACAAAAATTCCTCCTGACAAGAGCGCAAACTTCATCATCAACTACAAAAACATCTGACTCCCGTGTTTGCCAGCAAGGGTTTTGCCCCCAAGTATTAGGTCTTGTTTGCTAGAGGGGTCAAATACTTATTTCTCACTGCAAAATGCAAAAAAATTATATAATTTATACACTCTGATTTTTATTTTGGATATTCCATCTCTCCATGTTAAAATTAACCTACCCTTAAAATGATAAACTTTTCAGGTCTTTGTCAGTGGGCAAATTTACACAATCCGCAAGGGATCAAATAATTATTGTAATGAGCAGGCTGCGGGTGCTCTCGTGTCCCTGCATCCTCCCCTGGTGCAGGGACAAGTGGCGCCGTGGCCCGCAGGCTCACTCGTTCTCCCGCGCTGATACGCTTACCCGGCTGCGCTCCTGCTTCCCCGCGGTCTTCTGCCGACGGCCACGCGCGCCAGTTCTCTTAAATTTAAAGGGCCAGCGCGCAAATAATTGGTTGATTGCCGGGCGCTGACCGTATATATTGGTAACACCTCCAGCAGGTCTCCGCTGGATCTTTAGTGCCTATTGCCTACAGAGAAAGCGTCTGTTCGAGTCTCGTCCTGATTTCCGTGTACCGAACCTTCTCGCCTACGTCCTGCGACCACGAACCTTTGCCGCCTGTCCTGACCTTATCGCCTGTCCCCGACTACGAGCTTGTCTTAACGATTTTGTACCACGCTATACCTCGGCCACCACCACAAGCAAGTCACATCAGGGGTAGCGACCTGGTAGACTCCCGCCGCAGCAAGTCCATCCCGCTTTGCGGTGGACGTTGGTGAAAACCGGGATCTACTTAGACTCTGCTCCCTGGTGGGGCTTACACTACCGCTTGCGGAGGTCCAGTGGATCCACTACCACACCCGTTACAGTCATGGATCCCGCCGAGTTACCCCTGCCTGGCAATGCGGATCTCGCAGCTATCGTTGCCCAGCAGTCGCAGCAGATTGCGCAACAAGTGCAGCAACTGAATCAGCTGACCTCCATGTTGCAGCAGTTCCTGGCCCAGCAGCCGCAGCCATCGCCATCGGTTCCTGCGCCTCCGTCAGCTGTTCCACCCGCAATTGGGGGCCCCAAGCTCCGGCTACCGTTACCGTCCAAGTTCGAGGGGGACCCTAAGCAGTGTCGGGGCTTCATTACACAGTGCTCTATGCATGTGGAACTAATGGCCAACCAATTTCCGACCGAGCGTTCCAAGGTGGCGTTTGTGGTCAGTCTGCTTTCTGGGAAGGCCTTAGCATGGGCTACGCCACATTGGGACAGGAGCGACCCGGTGACAGCTAATCTGCAGACATTCCTGGAGGAATTTCGCAGCGTGTTTGAAGAACCCGCATGCGCGTCTTCAGCAGAAACCGCGCTCCTGAATCTCCGCCAAGGCGAGTCCTCAGTTGGTGACTACGTGGTCCAGTTCCGTACCCTGGCTTCGGAGCTCTCGTGGAAATACGCTGCCCTTTGCACCACTTTCAAGAAGGGTCTATCCAGCACGGCTAAGGATGCTCTGGCTGCAAGAGATCTTCCTTCCTCTCTGAGTGACCTAATTCACTTGGCCACCCGGATTGACATACGTTTCACCGAGCGACAGGAAGAGATCCGTCAAGAGCGAGAGTTGGTTCGGTCCCGCCGTGTGCCTTGTCTGGCTCCTGTCTTCCAGAGGACTCCCCTGCCGCTTCCGCAGCCAACCTTTGAGGAGCCCATGCAGGTGGACAGAGCCCATTTGTCGGAGCAAGAACAGTCCCATCGTCGAGCTGAAAATCTATGTCTCTTCTGTGCCAGCCCAAAGCATTTCCGTCGGGACTGTCCTCTACGACCTCAGCATCCGGTAAACTCTCGCACCTAGGAGACATGGGAGAGGCGTCCCTGGGTGAAAATTCCTCCTCTCCACGATTAACGATGCCTGTACGGTTCTCCACCAGTTCGGGGATTATGGTTCAGGTTCCCGCCTTCCTGGACTGGATCAGCTGGGAATTTCATTCACTCCTCCCTGGTTTCCCGGTATCGCCTCCCAGTGGTTTGCCTAGAGAGGCCGCTTTTGATCTCCTCGGTCAGCGGGGAGCTTTTAAGCGATTCCATCCAGTACAAGACCGAGTCGGTATCCCTTTATGTAGGGGCCCTGCATAAAGAAGAGATCTCGTTCTATGTGCTCTCTTGTTCTTCTTCGGCGATTCTTTTGGGGCTTCCATGGCTCAACGTCATGCCCCTACGCTGGACTGGAGAACGGGCGATGTCCTTCGCTGGGGGAAGGACTCTTAGAATCGCTGTTTGGCTGCACCACGCCCGGTGCGCTCCACCACTTTGTTGATTCCTTCGGAGCCCTTGCCGGGTCTGCCCACGGAATACCAGGACTTTGCGGAGGTGTTTTCTGAGAAGCAGGCCGAGTCTCTTCCGCCTCATCATCCATATGACTGTCTCATAGACCTCCTGCCAGGAACTAGCCCTCCCTGGGGCAGGGTCTACCCTCTGTCTGTACCCGAGACCCAGGTCATGTCGGCCTACATTCGAGAGAACTTACAGAAGGGCTTCATCCGTAAATCCTCCTCACTGGCCGGAGCTGGATTTTTCTTCGTGCAGAAGAAGGACGGTTCTTTACGCCCCTGCATCGACTACCGGGGACTTAATAAAATTACAGTAAAGAACCGGTATCCTTTACCGCTGATCTCGGAACTCTTCGACCGGCTTCGGGGAGCCAAGGTGTTTACTAAGCTGGCTTACAACCTCATAAGGATTCGAAAAGGGGATGAGTGGAAGTCGGCCTTCAACACCCGGGAAGGGCACTCTGAATATCTAGTAATGCCATTTGGTCTGTGTAATGCTCCAGCTGTCTTTCAGGAGTTCATCAATTATATCTTCAGGGATCTTCTTTACACCTGTGTCATCGTGTACCTGGATGATATCCTGATCTTCTCTCCTGATCTACCGACCCATCGTATTCAGGTGCGCCACGTGTTGCAACGCCTGCGCAACAACCACCTGTATGCTACGCTGGATAAATTTTTATTCCACTGGACCAGCTTACCCTTCCTTGGGTATATCGTCTCCGACAAGGGGTTGCGAATGGATCCTACCAAGTTGTCGGCTGTTTTGCAGTGGCCACGGGCCCCCGGGTTTGGGTTCGAGCCCTTTCAACTTTCTTTGGGTTCGCCAACTATTACGGTTGTTTTTCCCCCCCTTTTCTACCTTGGTGGCCCCCCAAATTTTTGGGCCCCGACTAAAAAGAAGGCCCAAAACCGGATTTTTGGGCGCCCGGGGGCGGAGGTTTGCCTTTTCCCGGGTTTTTGATGCTTTTCTCCTCTGCTCCCTACCCGGCTGGCCGTTTTCGAGAAGCCTTTTTTCGTTGGGGGTGGTGCTTCTTTCCCGGGGGGTGCAGGGCCCCGTCCCCATCAGGGGGCCCCAAGGGGGAAAAACTAACCCGGGGGGTTATTCTCCCAAAAATTTTTCGCCAGCCGGAAGAATTTTGCCATCGGGACCCGGGGGTCTTGCCATCAAGAGGGGGCCCGGAGTAGAGATGGGGGGAATTTTCTCAAAAAATTTGATTCGGTCACTTCGCCGAATTTTTTGACAAAATTTTGTTTTGTTCGGGAATTTCCCTTTGGCCCCGGAAAAGTGTTTAAAAAAAAGCTATTTCCAGGGTGAACGAGCCTGAAGGGTTTTTGTAAGTTGTGCCCTGCTTAAATTCAGAGGGGCTTTGGTTTTTGGGGTTTTATTTTCAATTTTTGTGGGGTTTTTTTATTGACCCAGATGACTGCCGCCCCTCCTTTAAAAAGCCTTTTTTACTATAAAATTCCCTTTGGCCTTTTAAAGGGCAAAAATGGGCCGAAAAAATCAAACGGGAAAAAGTAGCCCCGATTTAAAATCATGCCGCGGGAAAGGGTGGAAAAAAAACCCAAATGAGGAGGTCAAGGGGGGCAAAATTAGTGGAAATTGGGGGGGGGGGGGTGAAAACCGGGGGCAGCCACGCAGAATTTTGGGTCAGGGCCCGTGGCACAAAAGGGGCATTCTGGAGGCCCGGGAAAAAAAGTATTAGGCCACGAGTTTCACTTTTACACAAATGGGGGAGGGCACGGCGGCCAGTTATGAGATCAGGAAGTGGCCCCCAAAGGGCATTTTGGGCCGTCAAAAACAAATATTTTGGCCACAGGGTGGCCCCAATCACACAGTGTTTGGGGGTCACGACCCGAGCCAGCATGAGGGTCAGGCAGTGCACAATGGAAAAATTTTTGGAGGTGGGGGGAAAAAAAGGAGGAAGCCTCAGAATGGCACAAGACTGAGGCGGAGGGCACGGGCCCGGAGCAAACATGAAGTCAGGCAGTGGGTCAATTTACCCCAGTCTGGAGGGCCGGCGGGTCACAGCAGCAGCATGAGGTCAGAGGTGGCACAATGACATTTTTGGGGGGGCAAAAAGGAGGAAGCCACGAGTGGCCATTTACTGGAGCGGAGGTCACGGCCCGGGAGAGCATGAGGGCAGCAGTGGCACAATGAAAATGTGGAGACATGGCAGCGCCAAAAGCGCAGCATGAGGTCAAACAGTGGCACAAAAAAGTGTGGATGTCCGGGAACAGCAAACAGCAGCAGCAGCATGAGGTCATAGAGTGGCACAATGACAGAGTTTGAGGGGGTGGCAATACAGTCCCTGGTAAAGATGGTGGTAGGAGTGGAGAAATGTCAGCGATGTGTGGCATAGGCGGGGGGCGGATCGAATAGTGGGTGAGGAGGTAGTTTGAAAACCCACTGACGCCCAAAAGGGATTGGTGTGTGGAAATCCTGGCCCACCACGCCTGTTTCTCTTGACAAAAAAAAAAAAAAAGGGCGTGTTCCAATTTTTCCCCTGGACAAACGGGCTCCTTGGGGTAAGATGGCCCCCGCCCATACTGGCCGGGCAGGACCTTCTCCACGAAACGGCAAGTTGCGGCCAAAATCCCGTTTGGGCCCCCCAGTTTGTCCCGCGGTCTTTAACTGAGGTGGCAGGGGCTGTCCAGTAGGCCAAAAATGTTGGGTTCAGGGGTGCTCCGGTCCTCTGTGCTGCTGCTGGGAACTGGGCGGGGAAAAAGGGAAACTGTCACGTGATTCCGACTTTGGTTACTTTTCTGATGGGGCTGGGACTGTCTACCCCCACCTTCCCCAGCGCCGCGGCGTAGTCGTGGCGCTGGGGAACCCCCCGGTCAGACCGTCGGGGGGGATGCCCCACATGGGAGGGCCAAATGTTTGGAGGATTTTTCCCTTTTATTTGAGTTTGTTTCCCTTCAATAGGGGGAAAAGGCTCCCCTTTTGGACCCGGTTGCAGGGTCAAAGGGGGAGAGCCAGAAATCATCCCTCGCCGGATGTGACTATTGGCGTCACTCCGGCAAATTAAACATGCTGGGGCCTCTGCACAAATGACTCGGGGGCTCCCTGCTCCCATTTCATGTATACTGCCCGGTGCTTGGGGGTCATCTGCCTCATCTTCCTCTTCCATCCCCTCCCCCGCTGCTCCTGCTCCTCCCCCTTGTCAAATGGGTAGAAAATCCACTCATTTCCCAGACATGCTTCTGCGTTGTCCTCCTCCTCCTCCCCCAAACCCC
>JAODAL010020444.1:0-69411 GCA_025379985.1 Phyllomedusa bahiana
GGGTTCCGCCACGCATGGCCCTCCCTGCCCCCAAACCAATGCCCAGGCATTTCTTTGCCAGAAAACCCCCCTCCCCGGGCCCACCCACGTGTCATTAAAATTTCAAGCGCGTTGCTATCTGTGTCCGGAAAGTCCATCTCACCACCGACACAGGGATAAACAGGCCAAAGGGCCCGCTATTCTCTGTGAAGCTCACTGGTGACTGGGGGGATGTCCGGGGGGTGACGGTGGCTTCGGCCCGGGCGCACACTCTTCAAAACCGCGGGGTTGGTGCAGGGCCGGGGTCGATTCCCTTTCCGCCGTTCGCCCCCTGTTTCTCCCGGGGCTGCGTTCGCGTCAGCTCGGCCTTCCCTAAAACCGTTCATTGTTGACGGGGCAACACGCGGGAATTCCACCTCCACTGCTTCACGTTGGGGGCAGCAGCCAATGCTTTAGCATCGAATGAACCCATGGCCTGACAAGCAGGGGTGCGGACCTCGGTGTTGAACCCCCAGAGGGGGAGGCGGGTTTAAAGAGCTCTGCACCACCCCTTGCCAGTTTTGAAAAGCCCCCAAAAATGGTCATGCGGACAATGCAGTAGAAAATAAAGGAAAGGGGCAGCTCACCTTGTTAGATAAATCACATAGACTTGTATTGTGCGTGCTTCACTCCGCGCTCATGACACGCTGCAGATAATCCAATGAAAAATGGAAGCCCCAGCAAAATTGTAGATAAAATATAAAAAATTTTATTGTAGAAATTCCGAAAACCCCACAAACAGCCCACAAATAACCTGTGCACACACTAAAGGATCAGGGGCGTGGTCCTGACGCGTTTCGGGCTTAATTCAGCCCTTGTCTAGCGGGGAAACCAAAGGTTTTGACCCCCTTTTTTATAGTGCACCAACATTTTAAAACAAAAAAATAAAATGTAAAATTATACACACCTGGGACGCCACCTTTGTCCATGCCTTCTATCAGGGAAAACTGAAGCCCCCGCCAACAACCGGAAGTGGAGCAATGGATCCTGCGTTTCAAAAACCAGAAAAAGACGTTAGAGGGAAACCTACCAACGAAATGAAATTTTTCAAAGGGACCACTCCAGGAAATTTATTTAGGCAGTCGACTGAAAAAAACAAGCGTACTCAGACCGAAGCCGGGAAACCCTTTGTGGCCCTTTTACGGAATTTTACAATAAATTTTTTGATATTTTATCTACAATTTTGCTGGGGCTCATCCATCTTTTTATTGGACTTTTGTGTGGACAAAGCCCTTTTCAGCATGAGATTTTGGTGTCTTATTTGGAACGTCGTTGGACCTCTGAAAAAAAGGTCCCCCCAGCGACGGGGGAGGAGACGGACACAGATGCGGAAAGGGGGCCTTTCTCTCCGCAAAATCCACAATGCCCGACATTTCACAAATTTTACGGGCTTCATTAGATGGGGTTTGGGGGCCCGAGCTAATGCAAGGGGGCGCACAGACTCGGGGCATCATCTAGGCAAGTCAGGGGGTGTTTTTAAGCTGTGCCGGAGGCAGCGGGGGAAGGGAGGAAGGAGGAGGAAATTCCCAGACACCGATGTTACGACGCCCGCTTGGAAAGAGGGTTTGGGGCGAATTTGAGGCGGAGGGGAAGATGAGAAGATCAGTTTTCTATGCCCCCCGACCCAGAGGGTTGGGGAAAACAAAGGGTCCATTCTAACAGAGTGTTTGGGTGCTCCATTTTCCCCCAAAAAGGGGGAAACCGGGGGGGGGGTTTTTTTTTAAAAATTTTGGGGTTTTTAAACCCCTTTTTCCGGGGCCCCCCTTTTTTTTAAGGGGGCCCCAATTTTTTTAAAAAAAAATTTTTTGGGGGTTTTTCCCCCCGGGGAATTTTTTCCCCCCCCCCCAAAAAAAAGGGGGGAAAAACCCCTTTTAAAAACCCCCCAAAAACCAAAATTTTTTTAAAAAAAAAAAAAGGGGGGGCCCCCCCCTTTTTTTGGGGGAACCAAAAAAAGGGGGGCCCCCAAAAAAGGGGAAGGGGGGTTTTAAAAATTTTAAAAATTTTTTTTTTAAAAATTTTCCCGGGTTTAAAAAAAAAAAGGGGGGCCCCCCCCCCGGGGGGTTTTTTAAAAAAATTTTTTTTTTAAAAACCCCAAAAAAAAACCCAAAAAAAAAAATTTTTCCCCCTAAACCCCACAAAAAAATTTTCCCCCTTCCCCCCCTTTTGGGGAAAAAAGGGAAAGGGGGCCCAAAATTTTTCCCCCGGGGGGGGTTTTTTTTGGGGGGGGGGGGGAAAAAAAAAGGGGGGGGGGGGGAAAAGGGGTTTAGGGGGGGGGCCCCAAAAAGGGTTTCCCGGAAATTTTGGGGGAATAAAGGAAAAAACGGGGGAAACCCCCCCCGGGTTTTAAAAAAATTTTGGGGTTTTTTTTTTTTTTTTCCCCCCCCCCCAAAAGGGGGCCCAAAAATTTGGGGGAAAAAAAAAAAAAATTTTTTTTAAAAAAAAAAGGAAAAAAAAAAAAAAAAAAAAAAAAAAAAAAAAAAAAGGGGGGGAAAAAAAAAAAAAGGGGGAAAAAAAAAAAAGGAAAATTAAAAAAAAAAAAAAAAAAAAAGGGGGAAAAAAAATTTTAAAAAAAAAAAAAAAAAAAAAATTTTTAAAAAATTTAAAAAAAAAAAAAGGGGGTTTTTTTAAAAAAATTAAAATTAAGAAAAAAAAAAAAAAAAAAAAAATTTTTTTTTAAAAAAAAAAATTTTTTTAAAAAAAAAATTTTTTAAAAACCCCGGCCCCCCCCGGGGTTTTTCCCCCCAACCCCCCCCAATTTTGGGGGGCCCCCCCCCTTTTTAAAAAAACCCCCCCCCAAAAAGGGGTTTTTTTCCCTTTAAAAAAAAATTTTTTTTTTTTTCCCCCCCCCCCCCCAATTTTCGGTTTTTCACAATTTTTTCAAACGGAAATGGTCCCTTGAAAAATTTTTTTTAAAATGATCATTTCTTACTGCAATTTTTATTCTCTTTTCCTTTTTTAAATTTTTCTTTTGGGTGGAGGGGGGACTGTAAAAGACGCAAGGGTTTTATGACAAAAACCCAAATTTCCAATTTTTCCCCTTTATCTTAAGAAGTTTTTGCATTGTCAATGGTTTTGAGGTCATGTTGCTTGGAAATACAGCTATAATTATTGGGCCTTTTTGGAAAAAAAAAGAAATGTGGCTTCTAATGGAATTTTTCCCTCACAATTTTTAATAGTGGGTGAGAAGTCAAATTTATAATTTTTTGGGGGCCCTTTTAGCGTGAGAAAAAACAAAAAATCATGGTCCTTTTGGAACAAAAAAGGTGGCTTCTAAATGGCATTTTCTCCCTCACAATTTTTTAAAAAGGGCTTGGAATTAAAATTTTTAATTTTTTTGGGGGGCCCTGTAGCTGTGAGATAAAAGCAATAATCCATGGTCCCCTTTTTGGGAAAAGGGAAAAGTGGCTTCTAAATTTGGGATTTTCCCTAAAAATTTTTAACATGGTGAAAGTCATTTTTATAATTTTTTGGGGGCATGCTGCTTTGAAATGCGCAATACTACAGTTTCCCAGATAAAAAATGTTTTTTTTCTAAACAGACATTTGTTCTTCACAATTGACCAAAGTGGCTCAAGGGTTAAAGCTTTGAATTTTTTGGGGGATTTTGCTTTGAAAAAGAAACAATACACCGGGGGCCTATTCTAAAAAAAGTTGTTTTTAATAGACATTTTTTTTCCACAAAATTTTCAAAAAGGGGCTCAATGGGTTTATGTTTTAAAATTTTTGCGGGGTTTTTTCTGTGACATGAGTATACTACATCCTATTCAAAAAATGTTGTTTCTAACAGAATTTGGTTTTTCCCCAATTGTCCAAAATGGCTCAAAAGGGGCCCTGCTTTTAATTTTTTGGGGGGATTTTTCGTGAACTGCAGCTTACTACAAGGGCCTAAATTCCCCAAAAAAATGTTGTTTCAAAAAGACATTTGTTCTTCACAAATTTTCAGAGGGCTCCCGGGTTTATGGTGCTGTCAGAAACAGGAATTTTGGTTTGGGCATGTTTAATTTCACATAATTTTCAAAAAGACTTGTTTTTGCAAAATCTTTAACATAAACTATCAATCCCTGTATTGAAACCCATTTTAAAACAATGAAAAAAAGAGAATCAAAGACAAGGGGGATTCCATCCTATTTGAAAAATTTTTGGTTTTTTTAGAAATTTTTAAATACAAAAAATTGCATGTACAAAAAAAAGCGGGAAAAAAAACCCCCGAAATTGGGAAAAGGGGGGTACAGGAAAAAAATTTACCAAGGGTTGTTTGGGTTTTCAAAAGGACATGGGGTAAAAGGGGAGACGGAAAAAGAACAAAGTACAGAAAAAATTTCCTCCAGCCGTTGAGTAAAAAGAGAAAAAGAATGCCAAGCAAAAAAGGGCCCTGGGTGGAACAGGGAGCGTTAACCCCCCATTATTTCCAAAATGAACTTTAATTGGGGCCGCACTCATTTTTGGAGGGGGAAGCGCTATCCCCGGGCTTTTACTTGGGGAAATGAGGGGAAAGGGTGGGGGGTTCTCACACCTTTCCCCTTCCCCAATCTTTCTTCACACGGGCGGTTTTTTTTTGCTCGTCATTTAGGGCATTTTAACCTCCGTGTTTAAAAGATACGGGCGCCAGCCTGGGCTCCCCCCGCACCCACTGTAACATCCGGCCCTGGGTCATGCTGTGGCAAAAGGACAGGCTAGTCTTTTTCCCGTTCACCTTTTAAAATTTTGGTTGAAAGACCCTTTTTCCCGGGACTTTGTAAAACTGGGGGGTCAGGACAGGTTTTAAAGGTCATCCCGTGGGTCAGGGGGGAGGGAAGTAAATGTCCTGTTCCAACCTTTAAATTTGGTTGTTGTAAACCCTTTTTTTGGGACTTTTTAAAAACTGGGGGTCATGCAGGGGTTTTCGGGTAATCTTGGTTCCCGGGGCAAGGGATATTCAAAAGTCCATCAAGTAACATGAGGGGTTTAAATCTACTGCCCTTCTGGGCCCCTTTTTTTTGGGGGTTCATGCGGTTTAAGGGGCGGGCTTTTGGGGGGCAAGAAGGGGTAGTTTAAATGGTCTGGGATTTTTTTCTGGGGGAATTTTAATAACCCAATGTGTTCCTAGATTTGTAAGGCCCCGAAACCATTTGGGCTGTTTTGGATGTTTAAATTTTACTTCTCCCCCCTTGTTTTTGGGGGTTTTAATAAGAAGGGTGTTTTGCTCTTTTCCCATAGGGCTTTAAAGGGGAAATCGCTTTATAATCGGGGTGCTCACTAATCGAAAAACCAAAACGATAGCGGCCGAATATCACTATTTGATCGATCTCGATAGCCAACCGGGAATCCCCTCAACACTAATTAAATTTAAACCCTTTGGATAGGAAAAAAAAATTTTTTCTTTGGGCTTTTTAAAAAACTTTTTTTTAATGACTACAACTGCAGAAAAATACTTAGTTAACCCTTGGATTAAAAATTTCCCAAAGAAATGTGCTTTTCCAAAATTAAACCCGCTTTTTTAGCGTGTTTAAAACGGCGGGGTATTTTTTCGGAGCACAACAGCAGAAAAACCTTAATTAAACCCTTTGGATATGAATTATGTACCAGGCCAAAATGTCTTCATTTTCCGAAAAAAAAAAACGTTTTCTTTTACTTACCCACAAACCCGCAGAAAAATACTTAGTTAACCCTTGGAAAATAAATTGGCCCCAAAAGGGGAAATGTTTCTGGGCCAAAAAAAATTTCCAAACTTTGTAGGTGTTACAACAACAAGTATTTTTCTGGCTTTAAAAGCAAGAAATGCTTACTTTTTCCCCTTGGAAACTAAATTGCGGCAAATGAAAAGAGGGGCCAAAAATTACCCCCCCAAGTGCGTGTTACAACGAAGTGTTAAATTTTTTGAGCACAAAAAGCAGAAAAACCCTTAATTTAAAAACCCTTTAGATATTTAAATTATGCTTTCAAGGGAAAATTTCTTCTTTGGTGGGTTTTTAAAAAACCCTTTCTTTTTGTGACCACAACGGGAGAAAAAAAAAGCTTAATTAAACCCCCGGAAAACTAAATTTTCCAAAATAAATGAAGGGACCGGAAAAAAATTTAAATTGGTATTTGGATTGCAAAAAAAGATGTTTCTTTTCTGAATAAAAGGGAAAGGTTAAGAAAACCCTTTTGGGTTTTCAATGTGCTCAAGAACTGAGCAGATAAACAATTTAAAAATTTTTTTCAGCTGGAAATTGGACCCCAAAACTGGAAATTCAATTTTCCCAAAACCCCCCAAAAACAAAAATTTAAGAGAAGCATCCCCCTGAGACAAGCTGTAAAAAAAAGTTATTTTTTTTTTGTGTGGAAATTTAAAGCAGCCAAACACACTTTAAAAGCACAGTGGAGCAGTGTGAACTTCCACGTCCCCCCCCCGGGTTATATAGTGCGGTGACGTCACAGAACCCGGGCCCCCTCCCCCTGTTTTGGCCCTTTATCTCTGCACTGTCATTTAAAGGGTATCCCCTTTTTCCTTCCCCCGTGCTTTTTTCCCCCTTTAGGCCCATTTTGCTCGTAGCCTTTTTCAAAAAAAACCCGCTTCCCTTCCCTGCGAATTTACCCCCAAAATTTGACTTCGTTCAGAATTTAAAAATTTTCCCCGAAGTTCCCAAGCGGGAAATTTCCCCTTTGTTTAGGGTTTGATTCGCCCATCCAAAATTTTGTTTGATATAGATCAGGTAGGATTTTCCCCCAAAGGAAAAAAAACAAGAGATTGGGTTTTTAGGAGATGATTTATTATTCACTTTGTAATAAAGAAAATTACCCGTGCTCTTCTTCCTTTGATGGAGAGAAGGCCTTCAAAAAAAATCAATGGGAAAATTATTAGAGAAGCTTTTTTTCGGGATTGAAGGGGAGCTTCCTAGAGCGATATTGTCTTTTTTTTACTTCTCCCTCAAAAGTGCCCTTCAGGGTTTCCCCGGGCCCACTCCTTTTTCCCAAACTCCAATGGTAATCAGGGGTTTTCCCCCTTTCACCCTTAAAATTACGCTTATGGTGGAACCCTTAGCGCAGCTAATCAGATCCTCCCCGCTGATTTATGGCGTTTCAATGTACAATACCGAACACAAAGTCAGCCTTTATGCTGATGACATACTAATACTGTGCAAGGACCCTCTTAACTCTATACCGGCCCTCATGCTCCTCCTGGAACAATATTCACATGTCTCATATTATAAATTAAATGCAAACAAGTCCACTCTCCTGGCAATAAACTGCTCACTGGAACTGAAAGCCCAGTTAAAGGAATTCCTTTCTAGGGGGGAACTCTTAGTCACTATTTAAAAAAAAAATCTACCCAAATCTTTCCTACACTATTAATACTAACCTGGAGGATTTAACCACCTCCATAAGTTCAGAAATTCAGAGACTACAACAACTACCGTTATCTTGGCTGGCGAAAATTAATCTCACAAAGATGCTACTACTGCCCAAATTTCTCTACGCAGCCTGTTCCCTAACCCTTTATATTCCCGGCATCCTTATTGAATGGGTTGCAAACCAAACTTTTAAGGTTCATTTGGGGAGCGAGGAAACCGAGGTTTAAAAAACAATATTTATATAGGCATAATAGGTTGGGCGGGGTCTATCTGTCCCGAATCTGTCCCCCTATAACAGCACACAATATAAACCAATTTTTTTCCTATGGCTAAACCCAAACCTTTCACCATGGGTTTTTCATGAATGTTGGCGGGACACCCCCTTTCACGATAAAGATAAATTTATTGCGGCCCTGACAGGACAGACCCTGCCAAATGGATTCCCAATTTACAACATGGGTTCTTGCTTGGTCCTCTGTTGGCCCCCCAAAAAAAGGTGTATGGGGGGGATCGCTTATTCCATGACTCCCTTCTCTGTGGTTCGCACCCCTCTATTCAGTTTGGTGGCAGAGGGTACCCATAGGGAATTATACAAAGGGACGGTCTTTAAATCCTTACCGATATTAAAACGGAATTTAATGTTCCTCAAAACCCCAAATTCCCCCGTGTTATTTTAAAATTAGAAGTAAATACAGTCCTTTAAGGGCCTTCCCCCGACGGCGATTTCACCATTCCAAAACTTTCTATTCCGAAAGAGGGGCTTTGAAAAGGGGATCTCAGCGGCCTACTCCTTCTTGTCTAAGAAAAATCTCACTTCTAAAAATGTTATCTCCAGTGGGAAAGGGAAAAAAACAATTTTTTCTCTGTTAAAGGTGGATAGAGGCTCTCATCCGTTTAAACCCCTCTAGGTGTGCCTTTTATATTGAATTACCAGAAAATTTCACCTTAATTTGGTACCTAAAACCTAATGAATTGCTCTAGGGCCCCGGGAGACTCCAGATTTTGTTGGAGAGGCTGTGGAACATCAGGGTCTCTATTACATATGTGGTGGGAATGCCGACAACCAGGGGGTCTTGGGTGGGAAGTGGGGAAAAATCTTCCCCTTTTTTTCAAAAACCCTAAACCCAAATTGGGTTTTTAGATATCACCTAAAAGAAATACCCACCCATTTTCAGACCGTTTTTATATCTGTCTTTGTACAATGAAGATGAAAGCACACTATGGAAGCGCCCCCCTCCATTATATCAAGGGAAGTGGTTTCAACAATTAATCACAATTTGTCTAAAAATTGTCTAGCGATCCACCTTTTTAATAGGGGAAATTTCGAACAAAGGGGAATTTGGACCACTCCAAATATTTGACATCCCCAAAATTTTGAAATTTTTCTTGTCTTATAGTATTTGATTTATTAATGACAATCAAAAAAAAATATCCGGAATAGAGAAGGGCATTCCTTATCAGTGTAGTTTTATATGTTTAATAGATAATGTTTTACTATGTCTGTCATTTGGTGTAAATTTATTCCATTTATATTGGCCTTGTATGTTTTTATTGCCATGTTGGGCAAAATGTTTTCCTTCTTTCTGTGGGTTATTTCTTAAAACCTAATAAAAATTATATGTTATAGCCCACAACCGTGTATGTGAATACCAACAATTGTTACATAAATGGGGCCTAGAATGTAATTGTATTTTTCATGTCACTATATGTTTAGCATTGACAACTGTACAGATTGTACATTATAGCTCTCAGCTACTTAACTGATTGGTAATCAGACAAGAAAAAAGTAGGTAAAGAAAGAAAGAGACTTCAAGGATGTGTATCCAAAAATATATCATAATAACAGTCCTAAAATGTATCATATCAGTGGAGAATGGAATGTGCTTTGTGTCATATTCTTAAGATACCTTAGGCCCAGTTCACATCAGGTTTTAATCCTCTGTTAGGCTTATATACCAAGATAATGTCCCAATGAATACTTTTGATGGAAGACTGCAATATATCCAACTGTAATGGTGTACACTGCATACAGTAAGATACTGTGCAAAAAGGCTTCCATTGTACAAACAAAATGTAAGATATACTGTATAGTATGTCTTTTTTTCAATAGTAAACTGTTGTATGAAATATCACAGCTTATGTTTTTGACATTCAGTGAGTGGAGCCCTGTGGATAGGTTTGGTGTATACCCAGAGAACTTTTCTCAGAATATACAGTACCACAAGTGTAAGTAAGAACAGAGCCTTAGGTAGATGTCAGCAGGAGTTCTTTCTAGAAAAGGTATACATATTTTTTCATGTGGGAAGGGAAATACATAGCTGCCAGACCTCTTTTAGAGATGTTTATTTGCCATGGAAACAAAGGATTAGACATGCTGTAACATAAAATGCCCGAGCCTTCTTTCCATTCACAAGTACTTGCTAGTTTGTGTTGCTTTATCACATAAAATATCAATAAAATACATCTAAGTTTGTGACTGTAATGATAAAAATGAGGAACAGTTCAAAGGGTATGAATACGTTTTCACCCCCCTGTAAATCTATGTCACTGGCAGCTAACAAAAGTCAATGAGTGCTATGATTTAACGTAATTGCGAGCTGTATTTTGGGCGTATTGCAGCGTAATTGTGCCGTGTGAACATACCCTTACACTAAGCAGCCATCTCCCCCTGAATGGTAGGTGTACATGTAGATGGTCATGGTCATCATCAGATGGTGCAGATTATTATTTATATCAGGTGGCACATATTATGACATCACTGTTTTTAGGGGGTAAAGTGGGTAAAGCTTTTCTTTTTAGGGGTCACAGTGTGTGTCACTATAAGGAATTTGTTTTAGTATGGAGACTGAGGATCTATTGCAAAAATGAGAAGCCAAATAAGTCTGATTGGCAAATTCTGTAGCTGGAAGAAGTAATAACATACATGCCAACTCTCCGTTTTTGGCGGGGGGGGTCCCGCTATTTGGGGTCCCCTCCCGCCCTCCGGGGGAGTTGGCATTCCTCCCGCCGCCAGCAGGCGGCGGGGGCTCTTTAAATGGCCGCGGCGCCGGAGTAGCGCTAGTGCGCTACTCTGGCGCCGCCGGGCCGCTCCTACAGGCGGGTGAAGCGGCCGCTGCCCGCTTCACCCGCCCGGAGTCTCGCTGTGCAGGGAGGAGGCAGGAGGGATCGCTCCCTCCTCCCTCCTCCCCCTGTATGTCCGGCGCCGGTGTGTGCCACATACAGGTCAGCGGCGCAGGGGGAAGTGACGCGTGGCTGCAGGGGAGTGACACGCGGCTGCTCTCACTTCCCCCTGCGCCGCTGAGGAGATCGGTCGGGGCGGCCGTGCTGCAGGAGCCTGGTGGGGTAAGTGGATTTTATTATTTTATTTTTATTAGCTATAGGGGGGGCTCTGCCTGGCAACAATGGGGGCACTACCTGGCAACAATGGGGGCACTACCTGGCAACAGAGGGGGCACTACCTGGCAACAGAGGGGACATCTACCTGGCAACAATGGGGGCTCTTCCTGGCAACAATGGGGGCTCTTCCTGGCAACAGAGGGGGCACTACCTGGCAACAGGGGGGCACTACCTGGCAACAGAGGGGGCATCTACCTGGCAACAGAGGGGGCACTACCTGGCAACAGAGGGGACATCTACCTGGCAACAATGGGGGCTCTTCCTGGCAACAGAGGGGGCACTACCTGGCAACAATGGGGGCACTACCTGGCAACAGAGGGGACATCTACCTGGCAACAGAGGGGGCACTACCAGGCAACCGAGGGACATCTACCTGGCAACAGAGGGGGCACTACCTGGCAACAGAGGGGGCATCTACCTGGCAACAGAGGGGCCATCTACTGGCAACAATAGGGGCACTACCTGGCAACAGAGGGGACATCTACCTGGCATCAGAGGGGGCATCTACCTGGCAACAGAGGGGGCACTAGCTGGCAACAATGGGGGCACTAGCTGGCAACAGAGGGGGCACTACCTGGCAACAGAGGGGGCACTAGCTGGCAAACAATGGGGGGCACTAGCTGGCAAACAATGGGGGCACTAGCTGGCAACAGAGGGGGCACTACCTGGCAAACAATGGGCGCACTACCTGGCAAACAATGAGGGCACCTACCTGGCTAACAAAGGGGGGCACCCACCTGGCTACAGAGGGGCATCTACTGGGCTACAAGGGGGCATCTACCTGCCTGTAAGGGGCACTACCTGCTTATGGGGGGTTACTACCTGGCTATAAGGGCATCTACCTGGCTTTCTTCCAAAGCCGTTATGCAGTTAGGTGGAGTGGGTGTGGCTTTTTGAAGGGGGTGTGGCATACCGGAAAGATGGGCGTGTCCATGCAAACTTTTACCGCGGCGCGCTTAGCGCGCCGCCGTCTAAGATCTCCTGCTTTTTCATTTTCAAAAGTTGGCAACTATGAGTAATAACAGTCTTGATGAGATGAAAAAGAAAGGGAACGACTCAAGAGGGACGTCACCTGTAGTCACTGAACAGAGTATTTCACCTCTGACAGTGTCATTTCAGAAATTTGCTTACTAGTAAGGTCTGCAGAACTACTTTTTGTGAAATAACAAATAGCAGCATTTCCTTACCTCTGTTCAGATCATGCTAAGAGCTGTCATTTCACATGATAAAAACTTCTTGAGCACGCTTTATGTAGAATTACTGTATTTTCTTATTCAGTGTAACAATAATGTACACACTACACTGCAAATACTCCTTACACCAAGAAGGTAACCTGTATTACCCACTAATGTGTCCTATATCACCAGGAATTC
This sequence comes from Phyllomedusa bahiana, assembly GCA_025379985.1. Classification (NCBI taxonomy): domain Eukaryota; kingdom Metazoa; phylum Chordata; class Amphibia; order Anura; family Hylidae; genus Phyllomedusa; species Phyllomedusa bahiana. The sequence continues at coordinate 12,100 of JAODAL010020444.1, forward strand.
AGACATTAACTCCTTCACTGCCCTAGACCAGCAGGAGCATTGACAACAACCCTTTAACGTAAAAGATCAGAGAGATATCAGCAGCACAAGAACCACAATAAGAGAATTAATGATTCATGCAATAGCTTCTTACCCTTGAACTCACAGTTTTTCTGTTGTTGTGTTTCGTAAAATATACGCAGTTTTAACACGCTACAAAGCTGGTAATTGTTGGCAGCACATTTCTTTTGAGCAATTTACATCCAAGGGTTAACTAAGTATTTTTCTGCAGTTGTATTCAGTAAAAAAAAAATTGTTTTTCAACGCCAAAAAAGAAATTTTGGTTGTAGCATAATTCATATCCGAAGGTTAATTTCGATTTTTTCTGTTGTTGTGTTCCGTAAAATACCTGTCGTTTTTTTTTTTTTTTTTTTTAACACGCTACAAAGCTGGTAATTGTTGGCAGCACAATTTATTGCGCAATTTACATCGGGGTTTTTAACAAATATTTTTCTGCAGTTGTGTCAGTAAAAAAAAACTTTTTTTCAATCCAAGAAGACTTTTTGCTGTAGCATAATTCTACCCGAAGGTTAATTTTGGTTTTTTTTTTTGTTTTGTTTTCCCGTAAAATACAGTCGTTTTAACCCCCTACAAAGCTGGTTTTTTTGGGCAGAAATTTCTTTTGCGAACTTTCACCCAAAGAGTTAACTAAGTATTTTCAAAGTTTACCGTAAAAGAAACTTTGTTTTTCCCCAAAAAAAAGAGATTTTCCCTGTAGACAATTCATATCAAAAGGTTAATTCGAGTTTTTCTGTTTTTGTGTTCCAAAAAAATCTTTGTTTTTAACAGTAAAAAGCAGGTAATTGTTGGCGCACGTTTCTTTTGCGAAATTTAATTAATGGGTTAAACTAAGTATTTTTCTGCAGTTTATTCACTAAAGAAACTTTTTTTTTTCCCCGCCAAAGAAGACATTTCCCCTGGACATAATTATATCCGAAGGTTAATTAGAGTTTTTTGTTGTTGTGTTTTTAAAAATTTACCGCTTTTTTTAACATGCTAAAAGTGGTATTTTTGGGAGACATTTCTTTTGCGCAACAAATCCAAGGGTTAACTAATATTTTTCTGCAGTTGTACTCAGTAAAAAAACATTGTTTTTCACCTCAAAGAAAAAATTTTTTTCCCTGTAGATAATTTCATATCCGAAGGTTAATTAACCTGTTTGTGTTTTTTATATTCGTAAAATACACAGTTTTTTTTAACGGCACATACAAGAAAATTTTTTCCGGGCCCATTTGTGGGTGCAATTATACCAAAGGGGGTTACCAAGCTTTTAGTGGGTTCATTTGGAGTAAAATACGAGTGTGTATTTATATTACAGATATCTTCATTAAACAGTGTTTTACATTTTTAAACAAACAGTATTCAGCCAGAGGTGGCAGGTCTTCACATCGAGGGGCAGGGGCACAAACTTCCTGGAGAGGCACAGGTTCACAGCACAGCAAGGGGACGTCGCATAGGGGTCACTGGGTGAGGCCAGAATCCCGCTGTAAAGGGGCCCGTGTTTTTTTCAGAACCCCATTTTTTTCTTGATGGTTGATTGGTCATCCCCTTTCTCCCAGATGCCTCTGAAAAACCCCACCCCAAGGTCGGGGGAACGTCAGACAAACCCCTTAGGTGCATGCCCCCGGGAGGGGGGTCAGTGGCCTCACCTGTCCTAAACCCCGCCACTGCCCCATCCGCCCCCTCAGCCAGAATCTACTATGGTTGGGCTCAGCGTCATATACACGGGAAGAACAATTTGGGACAGTCAGCAGCTACTTGGAAAGGGGAAGGGGGGGAGACCCCCCCGCTTCTTGCAGTTTTGATGGGGAGGGGCATGGGAGGTTTTTTGGCGGCGGTAAGCCTCTGATACCAACACTTTGAGGGGGAAGCAGTGCAATCAAACCTCATAAAAGTATAAAGTGGGGTTGAATCCAGTTTTGCTTTACCCCATTTGTTTCAAATGCAGCGTATAAATTGAACTGAAGGAGACCATAACTACAGGAAATTTTGGGTGCTTATTTTGCATTCTGTGACATTGTTGGTTTTGAATTCAGACAAAATTGGAATGGGGCAGAAAAAAAAAAGAAGCAAAAACAAAGCTGAAAAAACTGGCTTTGATGAAAAAGGGGAGGCCCCCCCCTGTTAAGATGGAAAAAGGGGGCCCTTCCCTTTTAACGGGGGGAAAAAGGGGGAGGCCCTTTGTTAACGGTGAAAAAAGGGGGGGCCCCTCCCCTGTTCCGGGTTCATAAATTTTCCCCCCCTGTTCAAAAATTTTCCCCTTTTTAATAATTTTTGTTTTCTTTAATTTCCCCCCCTGTTAATAATTTTCCCCCCTGTTAATATATTTATTTGTTCATCAATTTTCCCCTGTTCATCAGTCCTGCTCCCAGTGTACCCGACCTTTCTGCTACTTACCTGCCCTTGAATCCCCGCCGCTCCCCTGAACCTTTTGGGCCTGACCTTTGACTACGGTTTCGTCTTACGATTCGGTTCTCGCGGCCCCCCGGCTGCCCCCGCAATGTAGATTTTCCCCGCAGCAATTCCATCCGCTTTGCGGGGGCTCTGGTAAAAAACCGGGACCTACTTAGATCCAGCTCCCGGGCGTGGCTATTGGCTCGCTTCCGGTGGTCCAGTGGGTCCATACCGTCCCCGTGAAAACATAAGCGTTAATTTTAATTATTCACCCGTAGTCTTTGGGTGCTGAAAAATAAGCATGCCCGCATAAAAGGGCCCCTGAGCAACGGAGGGACGCCTGAGCGCCACTCCCCCCCGACATTAAAATTTTACACAGGGTTTTCCCCTGCCGCTTGGGATCATAAATTAAACCTTAATAGCCTTTCTTGTCATAGAGTCTTTTAAAACTAGGAGGCTGGAATTCCACCTTTTGGAAATGTCAATATCCCCTATGTTGGGGGAGGCCGGTGTGCCGCTGCGCTTAAGGAGGTGTGTGGTGGTGTAAGAATGGTGGTGCATTCAAATTTTCCCTGGCCCTTTTTAAAATGTCTTGCAGGGGGTGAAGACTTGAACAACCTGATTGAGCTTTTCCCCTTCGTGTTTAAATTTTTGTTCGCCCGGGGAATACCCTGTCCACTTGGATCATAAAAAATAGTTAAGGCCCTTTCTCTGTTCAATAATTTCCCCCTGTTAATATATTTATTCTTGTTCATGTGGCAAAGCGACTACAGGAAGTTGCCTAATTCTGCCACTAAGGGCAGTCATCCTGGAAGAGATGTGCCACCAAGTGCCTGACCTTGGTCGGGGGAGCCAAGGGTTATCGTCCCAAACTGGGCTGCGAAGCGTATGTGGATGGCTGATATCCAGCCTTAGGGTTTTGGCTTCCTCGGAACAGCTGCAGAGGGGGGGGGGCTGTTCCCCGCATCCAACTTGGAGGGGAGCAGGGTTCGCTTCTGCACTTAGGGTGACTAAGCTACTGCTGTCTCTGGAAAACGTCCGGTAAACGAGGCTGGCCCCATGAGTGCCGGGGGAGCAGGCGAACTGGAGGTAATGAGTAAAAGACAGGAGTTTTCTTCGGTAGGGTGGTGGGCATGACTGCCTGAAATGGGAGGGGTGCCACTGGTTGCTACAGCTGTTGGGAAAGGAAGGACCCCAATCTGAAACCTAAAGGGGCACTGCATGTGTTGATTTAGGGGGGGAGGGGCCAACGTTAGGTCCGGGGGCCCCTTTTCTTTCTTCCCAAATTCTACATATATTATGTTCCCCTCCTCTGGTTCTGTCAAAAAACTGGACACCGCGATAGGTGAATTTTTCCCCCAAAGCGTGCACTGACTGACTATTACCGCCGCTGACCGGGGAGCCCCTGTGCCGTACTTTCTGGGCCTGCAAATGGGTGGTCTAAAACGTGGCCATTTGGGTCCCCAAACCCCGCATGTGCCACCCCGCGATCCCGGCCACACTACTTGACTTTTGGGCTGGACTGGACACACAAACTGTGCTCTCTTCTCCCTATGTAAAAATGAACCCTGTACACTTTGGTTGGGGCATATAGCTCAATGGCTTTCAAAAAACCCCCGTATGCTGATGCACCCAACTTACATCTTGCCCAGAATTAATCTTAAAGTTCAAAAACCCCGATTGCTTCGTCCAAATCCTCCTTCCTCCCTCCCATTCCCCCAAAAAATTAATGTAGAATAACATAATGCTTTCCCGGGCCGGGGACAAGGGTAGGAGGGGAGGGACCACGCTCGGGCCACTTCATCCCAGGGAAAAAAGGGGGCACAAAGGGGGCATGGAGTGGACTGAATTTTCCCTTTGGGGGGGACTTTAAAGCCTTGTTTTAAATAGGGGACCAGAATAACCTTGTCCCCGCCTCACCCGCTTTCCCCGGCTCCCATGTGCGATGGGGACATTGTCACCGCTGTCCTTTCAACTTGGGGTACAAAGCCTGACCCTCGTAACATAACCCCCCCTTTCAACTCTCCCCACAATTTGAATGCTTCTGCAAGAAGCAGCGGATGTCTTCCCCCCCTCTTGCTTCCCCCCTGTCCTCAAATAGTTTTGGTCCTCACGTATAGTTGGCCAGAGGCCCCCAGACATAGTTTTTCCCCGGCTGTGGGAAACAACGGGACAGAGGTGGGTTGAGGACAGGTGGGAGCCCCCACCCGCCCCGGCCATGCCAACAAGGGTTTGTGTGTGACAAACCCACCCACTCTTTGGCTGGGGTTGTCAGTGTTTGGGAGAAGGGGTTGACCTAGTTGGGGTCAACACACGGTGGAGATGCACCGGATGCTTTTTTTTCCTCGCAGGGTGACTCCCTGTGAGTCCCCTTTTCTGTGCGCGATCTGTGGGGGCTCCGGTAACCTACTATATGTTTTTTTACGTATGGTAGGTCTTTGCCCCCAGCTTGTTTTTTTCCGTGGCGCTGCCATGCTTTATCAGGCTACTTCCCCCTTCAGTTTTTTGGGCAGTTTTTCCCTCTTAAATGCCCCGGAAATTTTTAAATAAGAGATTCTAAAAGCGGCGGGTCAGTGCGTGTCATACTAAAAAAGCATTGATAAGACCAAACCCAATTTTCCCAATGCAATTTAAGATGGCACAACGTTTTACAGCCCCGCAGGGTCTGTGCACCTGGAATTTTTTGTTTTTAAAGCGATTCGTCCTGAAGTAATTTGGAACAATCAAATTTTGAGAAAAATTTCCTCTTAATTGTAACAAAAATCTAAACAAGGAGAAACAGTATCCATGGGATATTATTAAAAAGTGGAAAAGAACTTTTGTTCTTCCATAGAAAGCAATGCAACATTTTGACCTATAACCATGCTGGATAAAAACCCGATTACAGATACAAACATTAATCCTTTAACTACTTGAGACCACCAGGAATACAGACACTGTCCCCTTCACTGTCCCCGACCACAAAAGATACTGACAAAAAACCCTTTATCACTAGTCCCGTATTCGGGTTTTAATACATTTGTCGGATTTATTAGTCTGCAATTTAGTGTGTTATATTTAAAGATGTATTCACATCTTAGACGTATGGAATATTCAAAGAATATGTCATAAATGTCTCAGAGATGCAGGTTCCAGCAAGCAGGGATGATGTAAACAGCTACTTGGGTTAAGTTATGGAAAGAGCATAGAACAGCCTGCTTGGCTGTTTCCTCAGCATAGCCCTATGTCAAATCCAAAGCAAGCCAGTGTATTCACTGTTGCTTTAGGTAGGGATTGTGTCTAAAAGTAATAATATCTCCAAATGGAGAAGACTTGGAATATTTCTCAGAAGTTGCTGCAAATATCACTATGAGGAACCGCAGATGAAGCTATGTAGACACAAAAAAGATAAAGACATTCCAGAAGCACATCTATAGATGTGCAGACCTTTCTAACCTGTTAGGTCAATGTGAATGGTTCCACAATAAGAAAGTAAAATGTTTGTAATAAGGGAAAAATGAAAAATAAGATTTTAAACAATTCTATAGACAGAGACATTTTATTTTTAAACCATAAAGTTCCCATTATGTTGGGTAAACATTCAACATAACACATGATTTAGCCTTTATTGAGTATAGTGAGTATTTTGAACTCTACAATAAAACTCTAAAGGAGAAGACTATTTGTCAAGTCAACTTTCCCTAATCTGAAAAAGAAGTGTGCTTGAATTACTGAAGAAGACAATTATCCAAACGTAAAAAAAATAAAAATCTACATCTGTATTAGGGAAGAGAAACAAAATACGTTTTTAGGATTGGGCACCTTACAGCCTTGATTCAAACAGAGGTGCTGTGAAAGGTACGGTATTAAAAGTGATCCTAAAAGCAGTTTTTCAAAATGTACATCAGATTGGGTTCACATGGTATATTTTCCCTACAGGGAGTTCTGCCATGTAATTGATTTTTCATTAACGCAAATTTTAAGCATGTCAATTAGCCTCATGCATTAGGGCTATTTTGTAACCTATCTACTGAACAGGTTTTTTAGGCTGAATAATGGAAAAGTATAAAAAAATGGTAGAGGACTCCCATTTTTTTGTTGGTTTTTGCCCCCCCTTTTCTAATACTGTGGGTCTTGGGAGGAAAAAAATTTCCCCAAAACCCCCAAATCTTCTTGTTTTGGCTAAAGAAATTTGGAGTTAAAGTTGTGTACTCGTTTTGCAGACTATGTAATGAAATGTGGACTCTTTTGGGTAAAGCAGAAATAAAGAGGGAAAATTAATCCTGCATACCCCACATCAAAAAAGCCCGGGAGGTTTAAAAGGAGAACCCAAAGAGAACACTGCTGCATGGGACCTGATTGTGTGCTTTCCTACTTACTATCCTTCCTAACCTGAGACCTTTCTAATTCTGCATCAGGGTCACATGCCTCGCCTTCCCTACCCTAGCTAAGCCTCTAAGGGTATGTTCACACGGCTTATTTTGGGGCACATTTTTGCTCGTATTTTGCGGGAAAACTGCGCCTAATACAAGCAAAATGGCCCCCCTAATTTCCCTTTAAATTTACAGTTCTCATAGAGAACTATGGAATTTCGCCTCCCCTCTCCCCTCGTAAAAAAAATTTCGATTATTTTGTACGGCGGAGAGATAAAATGGGCATGACGTGGTAAAACAGGTCTATGAGGCCAGCGGTTGGCTGCCCCTCCCTCTCCCCCGCGTTGCGGGAGTATGCCGTGTGAACATACCCTAAGAGCACGGATAAGCATTTCATCCATGTCTGAAACCCCATCACCGGGAAAAAGGGGGAAAAAAATAAGGAGGAAAAATTTTTAGAAGATATGAAAAAGAAAAGGGGCTCACCAGAGCAGGGTATTAAATTTGGGTGAACGTTTTGACAACTTTTAAAATTTTTTTAAATGCCCGCAAAAGAACACAGCAAGCTATCCCCTTTACAGTCAGTCCCTTTCTAGCCCAAGGGTAGTAGCAGTGGTTACTTCACTAGCTCACCCCCCCCCATCTGCTCCATAAAACCCCAAAAGGCCCCTGCCTTTGGGAAAAAAAACATTCCCTTTTCCTTAAAAGAAAATACCTTTCAATGGGAACTTGACCTTCTCTGATGCTCCACACCCCTCAACTTCCAGTCCACCAATGTCTATCCAGCCCCCCCCCAATTATTTGTTGTCCTTTCAAAAGGGGCCCAAGGGTAGTGCCATTAGGCCCAAAGGGTTTCCTTATACCCTTACAAAAAAACCCTTTCTAAATTCCTCTTTTAGGTGCCCACATTCCCATTTGGGGGAAAAAACCCCCCCTTTTTTTAAAACCTTTTGCAAGGCTACCCCCAAAAGCATGGCAGCGAAATTGTGCATAAATTTTGGCATCTAACTTATCTCATCAGTGGAGACCTGGGTCCCAGAAATATTTTCAGTCCTAAAGAGCCATAGAAATTTGGCAGTCTAAGCAAATCGCTTGCGGGGGGAACTGGGGGCTTTTTGTAAAGTCCCACCCATAGTTGGATCGCCAACGGGGTTTGGGAAAGAGGACTGGTTATTTGGGTAGAAGGGCAGAGCCTACAGTTTTTCCCCAAAAAGTTAGCACCCCCTAAATTTTTTTGTGAATAAATTTTATATCTTTTTATGGAACAACATGAAGAAGCATTTGATAAATGTAAAGTATTTAAATTGACAGTGGGTTAACAGTGTAAATTTGTAGTGCCACCCAATAACTCAATGAGATTGCAGGATGCCAATCAGTTACCATGGCAGCTAGAAGTCTAATGAAGACTACCATAGCCACTATACTAACGCTTCTATTACTTCCTGTCCTGTGCAGGACGTTATAGAACTGTCATTTTGGTACACCCTTCTGTATTATTTATATAATGCAGAAGGATATACAAGCGATTAAGCCCTGTAGTGGTCAAGTGCCCTAGGGGGGGCTGCTTATACTCGTAAAAAGAAAAAAGTTTTAAAAGTATAAAAAAATGAAAAAAAATTAAAAATTTAAAAAACACCCCCATTTTTTCCATTTTTTCAAAAAAAAATTAAAAAAAAAAGTACACATAAATTTGGGATTGGGCAAAATCCATAAAAATACAATCAAATTTTTAAAAAATTCTCAAATTTTTTCCATATTTAAAACACTGCAAAAGAAAACAATTCCAAACATCTAAATTGTTTTTTTTTTTGTTCATTTCAGATCCCAAAACATTTGGTACCAATAAAACAACATTTCACTTCACAAAAAATGAGCCCTCAGACCCATAGGTGAAAAAACAAAAAAGTTATTAGTCGCAGAAAATGGCATTGCTGTGCAAATTTAAGAAATAAACAATGCTTTTATTTGTTTAAAAGTATTAAAACAAAACTAAAACCCGACATATTCAGCATCACCAGAATCATACCGACCAAACACATCATGTATATAGAAGTGGGAACTACATACAAACAAAAGTCCTGCAAGTAATTTTTTTCACTTTTCATCTCACTTTTGGTTTCCCAGTGCATCAATGGCAATATTAAAAAGTACATCTTGTCCCACGAAAAAGCCTTAATTTTGTGTAGAGGGGAAAAAAAAAAAAGTGTGGTTTTTTTAAAGGGTGGGGGGGGAAAAAACAAGGAGCTAAAAAATTTGATGGTGTCGGAAGGGGTTAGGTATTTGGGTCCAAGATACTGTTGGGGGAGCTTTGGGTTTTTTAAAACTAATTAAACCAGTGTTTTCAACCCCAGTCCTCAAGACCCCCAACAGGTCAGTTTTCGGGTTTTTCCTCATTTGCACGGGTGATGAAATTTATTTCAGTGCTTTTGCAAGGTGAATAATTATTGTCAGTGCATTCGACAGGTATAGAATTTTGCATGATTTGCAAGGTGATACATTATGGTCAGTGTTCTGCACAGGTGATAAAATTATTGTCGGGTTCTGCACAGGGGGATAGAATTTTGTCATGCATTCTCCGGTATTCATTATTTAGTGCTTTCTGACGGTATAGAATTATTGTCGTGCATTTGCACAGGTGAACTTTATTTCAGTGCTTTTCTGACAGGTGAATAAAATTTGTCTGCATTCCCCACGGTGAAGAATTTTTGTCTTTTCATTTCCAGGTTATCTTTATTGTCAGTTTTTCTGCACAGGTGATAGAATTAAATTGTCAGTGATTCGCACGGTGATATAAATTATGTCAGTGATTCTGCACAGGTGATACATTATTGTCATGCATTTGCACAGGGGGACATCTTATTGTCGTGCTTTGCACAGGGATAAAATTATTGTCGTGCTTTGCACGGGTGATGGGAATTATTGCAGTGCATTTGCACAGGTGTTTAATTAGGTCAGTGCTTTCGCACAGGTGATAGAATTTTTGTCAGTGATTTGCACAGGTGATTCATTATTGTCAGGGCATTCTCACAGGGGACTCATTTTGTCAGTGCTTTCTGCACAGGTATAGAATTTTTTCGGCATTTGCACAGGGTTTAAAATTATTGTCTGCTTCTGCCAGGTGATATAATTATTGTCATGCTTTGCACAGGTGATATCTTTTATTGTCAGTGCTTTCTGCACGGGTGATAGAATTTTTTTCATTGCTTCTGCACGGTGATAAAATTATTGTCATGCATTCTGCAAGGTAAAAAAAAATTTATTGTCAGTGCATTTGCACAGGTGATGTATTATTGCAGGCTTCTGCCGGTGATAGAATTATTGTCAGTGCATTCTGCACAGGTGACTCATTATTGCGTGCATTCTGCACAGGTGATAGAATTATTGTCAGTGCTTTTGACAGGTAAAATCATTATTGTCAGTGATTTAACAGGTGACTCTTTATTTCATATTCTGACAGGTGATATTTATTTTCTTGCATTCTGCCGGGTGATGGAATTATTGTCAGTGCATTCTGCACAGGTATAGAATTATTGTCAGTGCATCTGCAAGGTGATTTAATTATTGTCAGTGATTCTGCACGGTGATATATTATTGTCAGTGCATTCTGCAAGGTGATAGTATTATTGTCAGTGCTTTGCACAGGTGATAGAATTATTGTAGTGCATTTGCACAGGTGATAAATTTTTGTCATGCATTTTGCACAGGTGATAGAATTTTTGTCAGTGCATTTTGCAAGGTGATATTTAGTGTCATGCTTTCTGCCCAGGGATAAATTTATTTCGTGTTCTGTGGGAATCCTGAAAATGTGCCCTTTTGGGGGGTCTTGAGGATGGGTTAGAAAAAACTGCTTTAAACAGAAAAAAGTGATGCATCTGACTGATACTCTGTTCAAACACTTTCACACTAATGCCCCTGCAGTGAAAAAGAATGGAGGACTCGGTTCCACCATTTTAGTGATTGTTGAGGTCCTAACAGATGGACATTTATTACTTCTCCTCCGGATAAAACATAACTGTCTATCCTGAGAAAGCCCCCTTTCAAGGGTATTGTCATCCACTTTTTTAGCTTAAAATTGTACAAAGGTAAAAAGCTATTTTCCCAAAAACATTGCTTTTTTGATTGGGTTCCTTTTTAGAGTAGAGTAGTTTTTTATTTATGCTTTGTGTACCAAATTTCACTAGGTCATGACCATATCTTTGTGGGTTTGTACATAATGGATGATGACTTCACTTCCTGCTGTGTCTTATCAGCAGCAAAGGAGCTTGTTTATTTTTGCTACTGACAATCCTTCCTTTAAAGCTTTGAAGCTTTGTATCCTGATGTTAAAACCCTTCCATCACCAGTGGTCATCTAACAGGGTCAGCTAGGAATAACTGCAGTCTAAACAGAAAGTAGGAGACTAACGTTGGCTGTGATTAGTAGGCTGTGTGAAATAGCCAGATGAAAAAACTCTTTTAAGCTTTACTAACATCTGGTATATCCTTCTATAAATAGACTATTTCCTCCTACCTGCTATCTGCCCACAATGTTTAGTGCTGGGAGCTGGTACACCCACATGTCATCCATCCTTATAACCACCCGTTTGGGGAGGGAGGGTTGGAGCTGTGAAAACCATACTATGTCTAGCCATACTACAGCAACAGTCAGATCTGGGCAAAAACAATTGGGGCCCCTTTGGAAAAAATGTTGGGAAGCTTTCTTTTTTTACCCTGCAAAACCCTCAGAGGGCCCCCTTTTTTTTTTTCAGAGCACTATTCAATAAAAAAGGGGGCCCGATTGGGTTGCTATGGGTAACAAAGAAAGTCTTACACCTACACAGTTTTCCTACATGAGGCCCTAACTGTTTAAATCTTATGATGACAATTTGATTACTACATTTCAAAGTAAATGGGCACAGTCAGCCCTTATAGTTTTGAGAGAAATTTTCCGGGTCTAAATACTATTACAACAAATGCAATACATTTAACACATAATTAAGAGAGTTTAAGGTATAACATATAAAGTTTTGAAAATAGTTGCATTCCCCTAAAAAAATATAATATACATAAAATGTTTTTTTCTATTCTCTGAAAAATGTTACAAACAATATATGCCTGAAATACAAAAAACAAGACCCCACACTGTAGTGGGTTATTGGAAAATAAAAGTTATTGGAATAAGGTGAGGTTAAAATCTTAAAATAGTCTACGTTTTAGGGTATGTTCACACAGCTTAACTGCGGGGCGTACTGTACGCCTCGCAATTAAGCCGGGTCTTCGGAAGTCGCGCTGATCGGTACGTACTCCCGATGCGCGGGGGGCGGCGGCACCCCGCCGGCCTCATAGACAAGCACTACTCGTGCCGCGTAAGCGCCGTGAATAATTGACATGTCAATTATCTCCCCGCGCCTACAAAACGATCGCATTGTATACGTGGGGAGAGGAGGCGTAATCCATAGTTCTCTATGAGAACTGTGGATTACCGTAATGATTGGGGCACATTTCGCTCATATTAGAGCGCAGTACGCTCTCAATACGTGGTGAAAAAAATATTGTTTCCTTAGGGGTTAAAAATAAAAAGCTAAAACCAACCTATGAATAAATTTAAGCCCTCACTAGCCTGCTATTACCGCTAATGGGGTATGTTACAAATGGTCGCCCCAAAACACATTAGCAGCAGTTGGACTTGATATGACTTACTGGTTTGGTTCATGGTGGTTGTACAGCAGGTCAGCAGCAGCAATAATCTGGAAGCAGGCGCCATTAATACTGGATTATTTAAATCTTAAAAGTAAAAAGTTTTTTTCCCTAGGAACACCAAAAATTTAATTAAATTTCCCCAAATTTGCAATTAAACGGAACTCAATTTTTAACCAAAAAAAATTTGCTTCATCTACTGTTCATAAAAAGGGAAGATTTTATCTAAAGTTTTAATTATCTTTATTCGGGAAACAATCTGTTGCATTTCTTGAGGGAATGAATCAACTTGCTTATAAACCCTCTCTAAGGGGTGTTTTTTCCCGATAACCCCATTTTTTTTAAAATATTTGCAAAAATTTAAATTTTTTTTGGAAAAATGTTTATATTTTAATGTTTTTTAAACATGGTTGAAAATAATCATTTGCTTTGTGTTTCTTTAATTGGGTAAACACCAGAGAAGTAAAATATTGCATTATTATGTGATTATTGGGAAGAGGAAGAGTAGGCTGAAAAAAAAAGGGAAAACAAGGGTTTTTAAAGTTTACTTTTCAAATTTTTTTTACTAACGGGGAACAATTTTCCGATTGTATATTTTGGTTTGTTTGTTAAAAGCATTTTCTTAACTATTGATCTCATTTAAATTGCTACAGAAGTAAACAATATCATTTCCTATTCCTCTTCTCATTTATAATGAATACATTCCTTTTGTTTGTGTTGGAATTAGCAGTCATTCTTCCCTGTCTTAATATGAAAGCCTATGACATCTGTTTTTTCAATGCACACGGTATAAAAAAAAAAAAAATCTAATGTTCTTTTCTGCTCTAAAGATTTAAAAAAGGCTTTCAACTGGGGTTTTAAAAATCTTTGAAGGAGGGAAAATCAAAGAGAAAATTTATCAGAGGTACATTTTTTTGTTTTCTAAAACAATAAAATTTAAAAAAGGGCATACCCATTCCTTAATTTGATGCACTAAACTTTCGGGACAGTGCAGAAGACAATCGGGAAATTTAAAGGGGTTTTTTGGAAGTTCTGACACTATTGAACAAGAGAAACGGTTCAGCTATTTTTTTTATTCACCTTCAAAAATTACCTTCTGGTAGCAAAGTTTGACAATGAAATAGATCATTTCTATGTTGTGACAAGTTGGTAGACATTGTAAATTGAGTTGCTGATCACTGTCGGGTTATCAAGGACTGTATCTTATCTTACGTCTAAAAAGATTTTTTCAATAGGGGTTTGATCCCCTTTGAGAAAGGCCCACAGGTTGCTCATTTTCACCTTTTTTCTTAAATTGCAAAAAAAGTTTTTGAATGGGGAAAAAAACTATATTTTAGTCTGCTTTGAAGTGATATAGCTTTATATAAATACTTAGCGTCCTTAGTATTATGCAACGAGTAAATCCACTAACAACTCTATTTTGTGCCATTAACCATAAGTAAAGGAAACCTTATCTTGCAGGAAAAACATATGCAAAGCATTTAATATTTGAGTGCACATAAACTTACATATTTTTCTCGGAAATGCATCACCACATTTAATTAAAATAAAGGGTAAAGGGTACTCTAATCACTTTTTTTTTAATGACATTTATATATTTTATATTTTTTTAAAAGCAGCCCCAAATCACCCATATTTTACCACCCGTGAATACCCAAAGTAACTGCTGTGTGCAGCACAGACAGTAGACAAATGGGCCGGGAGTTAGGAGTGACTCAATAAGGTCCGGGAGGTTTTTCCCCAGTATTTTGGAGGGGGTTACCATAGGGTGTTCAATTGGGGTTTTTAAACTGGGGAATTTTGGGGGCCCGGAAAGTACTTGAAAGGGCCCTTGGGCATCTCTTCCAACTAAAATATGACTTTTCAAACCCTGTGACCCCTAAAATTTTTCCCTTTCTGGGAAATCTGAATTTTGGGCCCCGGGAAGACAAACAGATGGTATGGTACATATGATCTTTCAAGGATAGATTCAAAAAGCCCATAAAGGGAAGGAGTTTTCTTTCCCCATGAAAAGAGTGGGGCCCTTTGAGAAAGGGGCACCCAAAAAATTCAGACCAAGAGACTCATTCTGATACTGCCTAAAAATTCCCGGGGCCAAATTCTGTCGATGCACTTGGTTTAAAATAGGTTTCGTGACCATCCATCTGCTTTGGACCCTCATACCCGTAGGATGGCTAAAAACTTTTTTTTTTTCCAGACAAAAAGGTTAGAACCCCCCTGGTTCATTTGTAACTTTTTTGGTCTAAATCTTGCACCCCTTTTTGTTTTAAAAAAGTTCCCTTTTCCACCTCCCCTTTTTAAAGGGAATGTGGTCCTTTTAACAACAGTTACAATTTATTATTTATTTTAGGCATCCTTAGTAGGGGGGCCATTTTGAAACTTTTTGAGGGGGGGGGGCATGCTTTAACATGGGAAAAAACCCAAAGTAAAAAGGTGATGAAAAATTTAACTAATAAAACGGGGTACAGGGGGTGAAGGGCCCTTGCCCACGAGGGCTTACAGCCCTACAAGGAAGTGAGAAAAAAGACAAAAGGGTGGGGTTTAAGACATTTTTGGTTGGGTGGGGGTACTGGCACTGGGGTTTTTCCCGGGTTATAGGAAAATTTCCTGAAGAGAGGGATTCCCAGGTTGCTTTTTTTAGGTTAGCAAAAGTGGAAAGGGGAATCTAATGTGTTGCAGTTTAAAGGAGTTCCCGAGTAAAGAAAAAACGGGGGAAGAACGTTTTTTGTGGAGATTGCATGAGGGAAAAGGGAAATTTGAGATTAAGGCAGGATGTACAGAGGGGGAGAGGTTTGGGGGGGGGCCCTTTTATGTCCCGGGTTAGTAAACCCTTGAAACCCCGGGTTTGTGGCAATGGGTAGCAAATGCAGGGATTCAGAGGGGGGGCAGAGGGGTTTGTGGAGAGAGGTGAACAGACAGGCAAACGAGTTAAAAAGGGTTTTTGGGGGGGAGCAAGAGTGCAAAAAGGGAGGCCCCCAGGAAAGATTTTTTCATTTGTCTAGGGGGAAAATCCCAGGGCTTGGACAAGCATTTTTGTAGTATCAAAGTTAAGGAATGAACGGATTCAGGAGATATTTTTCAGGTGGATGCAGCAGGCAGAGGTAAGGGCTTGGATGTTTGGTTTGAAGGACAGAGAGGAGCCGTTGAGAGTTTGGAGCCATTGACTGCGATAAAGAGATCCGGTGGGAGGATAGAGTGGGATGGTGGAAAGATAATGAATTCAATTTTCTCCACATTTAGTCTTAGGAGATGGGAAGAAAAGAAGGAGGATATGAACAATAGACAGTCTGGGATCCATGAGAGCAGAGAGTTAACATCTGTAGAGTTGGGTGTCGTCCACATACAGGTGGTATTGAAAGCCATGTGATGCTATGAGCTGAACCAGACCAAGAGTGTAGATAGAGAAGAGTAGTGGGCTCAGGACTGACTGGTGGACACCAACAGAGAGCGGGTGGGAGGAGGAGGTGGTGCAAGAGTGAGAGATGCTGAATGTCCGATCAGTGAGGTATGAGGAGATCCAGAAAAGGGCCGTGTGTTATGCTGAGGAATGAGAGGATTTGTACCAGGAGTGAATGGTCAACAGCGTCAAAGGAAGAGGACAGGTCTAGGAGGAGAAGCACAGAGTAGTGGTGTGAGACTTTAGAAGTTACTTGGTCATTGGTGACTTTGGTTAGGGCAGTTTCAGTAGAGTGGTGGGATCGGAAGCCCAATTGCAATGGGTCAAGGAGAGAGTTGGTGGAGAGATTGGAGGACAGTTGAAGATAGATGTGTGGCTCAAGGAGTTTAGAGGCAAATGAAAGCAGTGATATGGGGCGATAGTTGGGCAGACAGGAGGGGTCTCGAGATGGTTTCTTTAGGATGGGTGCAATGGCAGCGTATTTAAATGAGGAAGGAAAGATGCCAAAGGTTAACGATATGTTGAAGAGAGAGGAAAGGACTGGGATGATAACAGTACTAAGGTCTGAGATGAGGTGGGATGGGAGTGGGTCAAGGTTACAGGTAGGGAGGTTGGATTTGGACAGTAGAGAGGAAAGCTTGTCATGAGTGACAGTGGAGAAGCATGTTAAGTGGTGTGCAGGTGGGCTGTGGGGACTGTGCCGGAATAGAGGAAGGCAAAGGGGACTGGGAGGTGAAACTTTGTCTGATGAGATTGATCTTATTTAGCAAGTGAGTGGTGAAATCATCTGCTGATAGGAGAGATGGGGAGGAGGTGCTGGTGGACGGAGAAGAAAGTTGAAGGTAAAAGTTGTCTGGGGTTGTGAGACAGGGAGGAACTAATCCCATTTGGCAATGTTGAGTGCGGACGTAGTGATTGTTTGTATGAGGTGAGGTCGTCGGTGGAGCGGTTTTTCTTCCAGTGGCGTTCAGCAATTCTGAAAGCTCTTCTCAGCGGTTTAGTGGAGTCTGAGTTGTCTGTTGATATTCAGTCCTTTTGGTGTGAAGGGGAAACCGAGTCAAAGGGGGGGGGCCGATTGTGAAAAAACGGTGCTTGTGTTTGGCATCAAATTAATTTTGGTTTAAAGGGGGAAAAAAGCAGAAGATGGGGGGTTAATTTGTATTTTTCCTCGGGGGCCCCGGGTTTTAAGCAGGAGGGGCGTGGATGGAGATGGTGGAGGGGTGAGCAATTTGTGGCAAAATGGGGAAAGGAATTGAAAGTCAATAGGGGGCATTTTACAATGGTGCCATTTATTCTCTCACAATACACTCTCACCACAGCAGCACACAAACAGTTTACAAACTGCACTTCTTCGGCCCAAAAGTTGATAATCATCCTTTTTTGCAACTTATGAATCCACCCCGGCACAAGAGGGATAAGTCGCAACAGTCATCCCAAACCTTAAAACGACCAAAGTCGCCAATGACACTACTTTCTTCATGAGCTACACACAGGCTGACATGGAAAGTAGGAAGTGGTCAAAATAGTACCTACATTTACATAGTTATATAAATGAGAAAAAAGATTGAATTATTACATTGAGTATGCTCTTTGACATGCAGGTGAAAGGAAGAACTGATTTTCTTATTACTGTCAAGTTCTCTTTTTTTAAAAAACCCAAATTTAAATAAAAAATAATAAATTGACTTATGATCCTGTCCCACTGTATACAGCACAATCTGGAAAGTGATTGCTAAAAAAAAGTATCTGCCTATTGTGAGTGTTCTGTGGCCAGTGTGAAATTGGAATTGGTTTATTTTGCATATGGATAATAGCAATGTAAAGTAAAAACAACTCCACCAAAACTGTTAACCAGTAAAAATGTATTATTGAAAACCCCTTTAAGTACTAATGGGGAGAAAAGGGAAATTATATTGCAAAGGCACTTTGGGCATTTACCCTTAATTACATTTTGTTTTAGGGGGAGGATTACCACCAATTCTTTTATTTTAAAAAAAATCCAGAGAAATTTTACAGAAGCAAATAAAATATTAAGAAATCACACCCGACTCCCTTTTACGATAAATGGTTTTGGGTTTTTGAAATGCAACCAATAAAGGTCAAAAGAGAGAACAAAAGGGGGGGGGGGTTGCCTTCTATTGGGTTTCGTTCCCCGGAAGAGAAAAATCCCGGCCCGTTTGCGGCCGGAATTTGTCCGGTTTTGGGGGAGGGGGGGGGGGGGGGCAGCTTTTCTCCGCGTTTAGGGGAGAAGCCCTCCTCCCTCCCTTTGAGTGTTCAATTCCGTCCGAAGGGAAAGAACAGCTCAAAGCTTTTTGAGCGGGGGGCCCCCGGGGGGCAAAACCGCCCCCAAAAAACCCCCTGCGTGGGGACCCCCGCAGGGGTTTTTCCCTTAACCAATTTTGCCATTTTTTTTGGTTTTTTTTCCCTTTTTGAAAAACCGCAAAACCGGGTGAAAAAAACCCCGAAAACCCTTCCTGGGGGCATCCCTTATTGTTCTACTAAGCAGAACACTTTTCATACATTTAAATGTCCTGCAGCCACTCTAAGACTTTGCCCTTCCTGCACTTGGGGGGAGCATCCAAAGGTAAGTGTGGGGGCCTACCAAAAGGGGATTTTCCAAACACGGTTTTAAAATCATCTTACCAAGATCTTGTTGGAAACTATTTTTATTTACACCAACTA
Organism: Phyllomedusa bahiana; assembly: GCA_025379985.1. Taxonomy (NCBI): domain Eukaryota; kingdom Metazoa; phylum Chordata; class Amphibia; order Anura; family Hylidae; genus Phyllomedusa; species Phyllomedusa bahiana. The sequence goes on from JAODAL010020444.1 coordinate 30,639, forward strand.
TTTTAACATTGAAACCAAATTTTCATACAATTTACCTTTTTTTAGGCCCAAATTGGGATTACCAAAATTTTTTTTTTGCAATGCCGAAAAAGAGGGAAAATTACGTCATTTTTATTACTTTTTTTCTGAAAAATCAAAGTTTCAACACGGGATTAAATGTTTTTTAAATTTTCGGGGACAGCCCAAAATGTATGTCTTTGGAAGCTTCGGATAGATTTATTGACACCATCTTTTAGAGACACCCGGGGAGGTTTTTTTTTATGCACATAAAAAAAATACACTGTTTCTGGTGTAAAATCAGGGGAAGATAAAAAATCTGTCAAGATATCTCAAAGAATTTGGTTTACAAGTTGGATCATTCTTGGGTGCAATTTCCATAACCGAATGCCTTTTCTCTGACAAACAATTAGGGCCTGTCCCCGCGGCCGGTTTTTCAGTTGGTTTTGCAGACTATTTTCGGTTTTTTAAAACCTCTGAAAAACCCCGAAAAACTTTTACATGGGCCCAAGGAAAACTGTCATTGGTCCCCCTCCGGATTTTCCGCCAACAAAAACATTGAACATGTTCTTCTTCTCCCTTTTTTGGGGAAACATAAAAGGGTCAATCAAAGGGGAGGACTTTGCTCTGCAAACCGCCCCAAAACAGAGCAAATACTGGACGGATAATCCAACCGGTATCTGCTCTGTGCCGTGGGGACATGCCCTTATACGCAAGTACAAATAAGATGTCCAGCCATCATAACGCTCATGAAGGAGACAGGTTCTGTGTGTCAGAGATGAACGTTCTTGTGCATATCAACCCAAGAACAAAAGACCTTGTGAAGATGCTGACAGAAGCTGGTAAGATTGATATAGATATTGGCTTTTATCGTGCATTTGGCTAATTTTACTTATTTTAAATGCTATCCGTTGATCCTATAACAAGGGATTAAACATTATTACTCTGTATCAAGAATAATCAATATAATAGGATACATTCAAAGTTTTTAACCCTATAAACAGTATAAGTTGGATGTAATAACCCAGGGACTATATCATAGTATTTGAATTTGGGGTTTTTTATTTGAATTCTATGGGGGGATTTTTTTTTTAGTCAGTAAAATAAAGGTTAATATATTTACTAGGTCTTTTTGTTCAGTGATAGTTATGTAAAAGTTTTTGCAGTGATATTTATCTAGGTGTATGGCCACAGCTGCTTACCAGCAATGCGGGGGGGGGGGGGGGAAGTTTTTGGCATTGTATTTTGCATTGCGGGGACTTGTAAAATACTCCCGGGACCAAGTAAGGGCACTGAACTTGCCATTTAAATAAAACAGCTCCGGGTACGTACGGACCCGAAAAATTTTTTTCACATCACGAATGTGGGGAAGATTAACTATTTATATATTTATGGAAAAATTACATTTTTTCAACAAATGGATCCATTGGATGCCATTGCCCGAAATGTCATCATTTAAAGAGAAACCCACAAACAAGGTAGGGAAAAAACACTGAACAGTAAATAGAAAAAAACCCAATAATTGGTGATGGGAATGTCCCCCCTATCTTTTTTTTTCACAACAGTGAACATGCACAAATGTTTTATTTTAAATGTTCTTCTCTTCCTTTATTATGTTTCCATGATCCCTTATTTTTATTCAATATCCATAAATTCCACTCAAGGCTTCTATCTTCCCCCCTGTTCTTTCCCAAGCCCCCCGGGGGGGAATACAGCATGATTAATGTTTTCGTATGCCCACTAATTTAAAAATTTTTTTAAAAAAAAAAGGTTATATAAAGTGTTTATAAGATTTTTTTTGATGTACACGCCCCCCAAAAAGCACCCAGTTAGGGGTTTGAAATGTTTATCTACAACAATGCACCTAACATATTCGTTAGGCACATTAAATCATAGCCATCAGGGCTTTTACCCAAAAAGGGGAAAAACCCGTTATCATTCCCTAAAGGTTCTAAGTTTTAAGATATTTGAGAAACATGGCATAAAATAAAGTTTACTGTTTTATTCTGCAAATTTAAACAATTTTGTTTTTTTTTGCAGTCAAATTTGAAGGGGTCCTGGGTGAAATGACCCTTAGCATTTCATCATGTTTATGGTACTGGTTTTGAATTTCGTACAGTTTAACAACATCTTTTTACAAAACCCTTTAGGGAGTGTTCATGAAGTGTAGTTGTGTGACCATTTGTTGAGCTAGCATAGAACGGATTGCCAAACAGAAAGTGAGTGTTATTCTTGTGTGGCAAGTGCGGTGTAACAGGAATCCTGAGCTTTGGCTGCAGAGTGCCATAACTAGCCATGTGCTGTAAAGGGGGCCGGTCGTATTACATGGTTTACTTTGTATCCTACCCAAAACTTGAGTGGTGCAGCAAAGGTTAACAAAGGGCAATAAATTTTGAATGTGAATCCTAGGGGACAACTAAAAGCCCAAAAAAAAGGCAGGGGGGTCAAAAGGTTAAAACTGTGGGGGAAGGGGAAACAAACCATATGGAGAGGTAGAGAATGAGATTGTTAAAACAAACCACATCAAAATTACCACTGTTGTGTTCAAAAGACTTGTACCCCCTTCGGGCTGGGGTCAAAGGGGCCCCCCCGGAAGTTGATTCTTTGGGGGCCCCCCAAGGAGTTTTAATCTTGGGTCCCACACTTGTTAACTTGGGGGCCCCCCAGTGGAAAAAATTTGTGCGGGCCCCCAGTGGACTTGATTCTTGGGCCCACCAGTGGGGTTTTTAATCTTGGGGGCCCCTCACTGGAATTAACCTTTGGGGGGCCCCCATGGGAGTTAATCTTTGGGGCCCACCCCTGGTTTGATCTGGGGCCCCCCCAATTTGGGGCTCATTTTTGGGGCCCACATGGGGTTAAAAATTTTGGGGCCCCCCCACTGGGGTTTTAATCTTGGGCCCAGCAGTAATTGTTCTTGTGGTCCACCAGTGGAATTTATTATTGTTGGTAACCCTACAGCTATTGTACATGACTACACATACTGGACTTGTCTCTTGCTTTCTGCCTATTTTTCCTCTGCCTTTCTCCCAGGAAAGCTATTCTCAGGGGTCCATCATGCATTAAAGCCCAACATTTTAAGAGGACCATCGGGAGTTCCCCAATGTTCACTTTTGGGTGAGTCTGAGCCTGCTTGTACCTCGTAAAGAGAATTGCCAGGTATATTGAATTTTTATAAATGTTATCTGTAATGTCTTAGCCTGTAGTGCCTCTTGCAAATATAGTGTCCCTGAATTAAGCCTTGCTAATGGATAGAATGTGCATTTCTTGCTGAATCATCTCCTCCTGTGAGGCAGTCACCATTAGAGCTCTTGCTATGCTATCTCAAGCCTGCAAGGATGAACCCTCTTTCAGGCAGTGTCATGGGCGTAACTTTGGTGTAACATTGTATATTTTTGTAGGGAAAAACAAGTTGATGGCTTTCAGGTCTCTAGCAGTACAATGAGGGCTCTCTGATATGCAGTGCTATTATTAACACATTCAATTACTGCTACTTATGCTACATACCTTATTCAGTTACCTGTATTTAAATGGTGGGGGCCCATCCTGCTTTTTATAGGGCCCTAAGAATTTTAGTTATGCGCCTGGGTTGTATTGCAAATGACTGTTACAAGGATAAATTAAATTAAGGCTGATTTTTCAGGTTTTAAACATATTTTGTTATTTATGTATAGATTGTATTTCTTTCTACTCTATCACCTTTTCGTATTTTAAATGATAATCTATGTTGATATGATAGTTCATTCTACATTAGTGTTCTAGATGAGACAATGTTCGGAAGCAATTTAAATGACATTCATTTAAATGTCAGCTCTCATGCTTATGATTTTTCTGTAATTGGTTATTTAATTAAAATAATTCACGTAGTCATTAATTTAGACTACAACTTGCTATGCACTGACATGTTTTAATTATATGGTATTAACAAAATTGATATCTTATGAAAAACCATTGTGAGATTTTAAAATATTGTGAGTTTCATAGATCATCTTCTCCGTGTACAAGAAAAGTTTTATTACACATGTCAAAGTGCAAAGCATTGCGTTCAGCCAAGAAACCTGACATGTTCATCGTATTCATGTAGCATTCTTAATTAACAAATAATGCTAAAATGATGTGCTTTTAGCTTCTGTGAATTGAAATGTGAGATTGCTTGTGATATGCGTGTAACAAATATTGGGCTTTTTGTTCTAATTGCAAAGTATGGGAAATCAGACATTTAATGTGTTTTACGCTCCATGAATTAAAATAAGCACTACATTGCTTTGACCTTTTCAATATTCTGTATTTTAAGCCAATCTACTGTGATGGTATATTTCCAAGGCAATCAAGTTTTGTTAATCACTGGAAAAGTCAGTTTTATTTTTTTTATTTTTTTTAGTTAAGGTTTCACGCTCCTTAGAGTTGCATGTTTACATGGTTAATATTGTTTTTTAAAGAGCAGTTCTACCCTCGAGTGGAATTCCATACGTTGGTACAGATTGTACTCTATGCATGTTACATTAGGCCAGCACCATTTTGTAGCCCTGCATCCGGATTTTTACCTTTTGCTAACTGAAACCTAATTACAACAGATGAGTCTTCCATAAGCTAAGACATTTTATGAACTCAGTATTTTGTTAAAATGTATTTAACATTCAGGCCAGGTGAATGCAATGTAAAAAGGCATTGTTAAGTGATAACTTAATTTTCCAAATGCTCTATGTATTTATTGTAAAACAAATCCTATGCATGACATCTAAATATTGTAATCCAAAGATGAATGAATTGTTTTGCCTGACTGACCAATTTGCCAAGTTTGCTACTTTGTATATTTGCCAATCCAGACTGCAATGACAGAATCCATTTGCATAGGGAACTCCTAAATTTGCTTAAAGCAACTCTTAAACCTGTTTGTATTTGTCCAATACATTTAAACTGGCATGAATTTGTGACCAATGCAAATAGAACAAAAAAAAATCGGTTACTGTTATTTTCATCTGCTCGATTTTTTTTTACTGTATCTAAATTTCTTTTTACAGTATTACAGGTTGCATTTAAAATATACAGCTGAGTTTTAAACATTTTTAGAATGTTTCCATGACAGCTTCCACCCCAAACACACAAAGCAATCCATTATATACGCCGGGCTAAGGGTAAAAATCGTATTTGTCCAAAAAGACAACCTGACAAACACCTCCTGGATTAGGACAAAATTTTCCCCAAATTGGGATACAGGCCAAAATACGACAATCAAATCAGAAAAAGCGGGCCGCCATCAACAGAGAAGTCTGCTCACATACAAAGAGCCCCAAAGGAAAACAGTCCCCCCAGTTGTAACCTACAACCCACAGCTAGCCCCTAAAAAAAGTTTCCCAAAGGGAACTTTAAACCTGTGCTAATAAGGACAATAGGGGCAATACAACGGGGAAACCCCCTAAAAAAGCATTTAGGTATCTATCAACTAAAAAAAAACTTTGAGACTCTGGTTCACTATTTTGATCAAAAGATTTTAAGTTCCACGACTTAAACTGACTCAAAATCGGGCAGCCCCTACCCTACTTTACCTCTCAATTGAGCCAATCAACCCTCGCGGGTCCCCGACCTCCATTATTCAAGAGAAAAAATAAAAAGCACCAACCTCAAGGAAGGGTGGGGGGGCGGGGACAGAAACCCCAAAAAGGGAACACCCCCTTCCTTCCCATATAGGTTAAAATCAAATGTACACCAAGTATAAAGTAGTTTTTGCACACAAAAAAAATTTCGAAAAAACGTATCAAACCGGGTGCCCCCTGGGAGGGTGCGGCACACATGTAATTATATGTTTAAGCTGCCCATTATTTTTTCTCTCTGAATAATGGAGGTCGGTTGACCCAGCGAGAGGCCTGTTGGTCAATTGAGAGGTAAAAAAAAGGTAGGCTGCCCGATTTTGAGATCCGTTGAAAGCGGGGCACTTAAACTCTTTTGATCAAAATATGTGAACCGAGATCTCAAAGTTTTTTTTAGTATGATAGATAGCATAAATGCTTCTTTTGGTTTCCACGTAGGATTCCCTTTTTGCGTAATGGCCGCTGGCGGCTCTGTGTGTGAATGTATAATTACTTGTGCCGCCCCTCCAATGCCCCAGGTTTGCATACGTTTTTCAGAAATGTTTTGTGTGCAGAAACATACGTTTACTTGGGGTACATTGATTTTAACCTATATGGGGGAAGGGGGGGTGCTTCCATTTTTGGGTTTCCCCGTCCCCGCCCAATCTCAAGCGTCATAAAAGGGCAGCTTGCAGGTTGGGTGCTTTTTATTTTTTCCCTCTGAATAATGGAGGTCGGTTGACCCAGCGAGAGGCCTGATTGGCTCGATTGAGAGGTAAAGATAGGATAGGACTGCCCGATTTTGAGATCACGTTGAAGTCGTGGGCAGCTTAAACATCTTTTGATCAAAATATGTGAACCGAGAGTCTCAAAGTTTTTTCACATAAGGACAATAGACTCAAAGACATATTCCCAGTCCCCCCTCTCCTTTCCTTTCGGCAACCACCAAACCTGCGGCGTATTATTGTCCGGAGCGCCCTGAAGGCCCCAACTGAAAATGGCACCTCACCCTGCCTGCAATACAGGTGCAAGACCTGCAGCACATCCACACCGCTGACAGTGTACTGTCCCACAATCCCAACAGTTGCACAGAATTAGGGGGACATTTTCCTGCAGGTCTAGCAATGTGGTGTATCTGATTATGTGTATGCAATGTCCCATCACAGGCCTTTAAGTGGGGAAAACAGGGCAGAGACTCAGCCAGCGCATGAACTCACATAGATTCACTATTATATAACAGCAGAACTGATCTTCCAGTGGCACAACACTTCTCCAGAGATGACCATTGTATTGAAGATCTGAAAATTATGGTTTTAATGGGATACTTTAAGACGCAGAGGGAGAGAAAGGACTGGGAATTTAAATTAATGCAAAAATTTCAGACTCTGCAAAATGGGCTAAATATTCATGCCAGCTTTTATGTTGAACTATGTGGTGATACAGTGATGGTCACAAATCACGGCCTGATGGCTGCTAGATAAGACAGGAATTACTGACCCCCTCTGTCACGCCTCACAAGTTTCCAGATAGTTGACTGCTTGACCTGCTGTAAACGACTTTCTGCTTATATTGCATTTTGTTATTAAGAATTCTAAGATTCTTTGAAGGTCCAGGTCTTGTGTATAAAAAGTCTGTGAATTTTCAATTTCTTGTATAACATCATGTCTGAAGAAGGGAGCTAGTTCTCTCGAAAGCTCACCATCAAATATACTCAGTTAGCCTCTAAAAGGTATCGCCTGATTTCTTCACTCTTCTACTACTTTCTATGGCTAACACGGTACAACATTATACTACAAACATTTTTAGACAAATGTTGACATGTCCTAGTGGCATAAGTTTTGGTTGGTGAGGTTTAATTTATTGTTAAAATGAAAGGAAATTATTAGCTGAGAGCTGTGCCCTTGAGCTGTGTTTGCTTGGCTTTCCTCAGAGACATCAGCAGAGCATATACATGTTCATATATTTTCTATAAGCTCCTAGCCTGCTAAAGCTACCTCTCTTCAAGAACAGCAGAGCAGAGATGATTCAGAAATAATCCACTAGGCCACTCGATGATTTTTGCATAGAACCCCCTCAGGAAGAAGAGTCTAAGTAGTTCCATTATTTGTATCCTTTAACCCCTGTACAGCGATTTAGACTTTTCTGCTGGGGACTCCCAGGTCACTAACCCATAGTGACATAGTCACCCCCGGTAACAGCTGACGTCCAAGAATGGTACTGGAGGTGCAGACACGAAGAGTGGTCAGACAGGCCCTAGGTTGAGGCGATTGGCGTTCTCTCATAGTCGCAGTCAATCCAAGGGTCAAGGCAGGCAGTGGACATATAATAAGCTTGGGAAACAAGGGGAAGTCTGGAACTGGGAATCAGCAAACAACAAATCTCACAGAATGTAGGAAACAACACCAAAGATATAACCAAAGAGATTTCCCTTTAAATAGCCACACATGTCCAGAAATGTGTTAGGAGAAGATAGGCATCACACAATAGCCTTTTAAATCTAAAAGCACCAGCATGCACCTTATACAGAAATCAGTACAGAACTGGACAGCCAACAGAAAACCAACGCTAGGAAGCCATTATCCACATTGAGCAGCACAGCGTTAAGCTGATGAATCCACAACCATGGACAGGAGGTTCTAGGCACCCAGATCGCTGTAGATCTAAACTTCAATGTCAAATGTTTTCAGAAACTGAAGGCACACTTTGAGTTTTAGACCAAAACTGTTTCAAAATGTGGCCCTAAATGTTTACAAAAGGGTGTCTGAACCATATAATAATAAAAATAAATTTGTGATGGGAGAACTAAGGTGACATATCACATTGTCATCCTTACAAGTGCATCAGGGTTGGTTATGGTTTTTAAAAGCTACAAAATAATTTTACCAAAGTAACCATTGCTAAACCCAAAACAGTTTTTCATATCCCCAAACCCAAAGGAAAAAGAGGTTTGAAAAAAAAAAAAAAATTTTTAGCATCCCCTTTTTTAATATTTGGCATCATGATTTTGGGAAAAAAGCTAATTTTAACACAGTAGCTACTCTTAAAAGACCCCAAATATTACACTACTACAAGAAAATGCTATCTGGGGGGGTTTTTTTTTAAATTTTTTTTTTTGTTTTTTTTTTTTTTTTTTTTTAATTTTTTTTTTTTTAATTTTTTTTTTTTTTTTTTTTTTTTTTTTTATTTTTTTTTTATTTTTTATTTTTATTTTTTTATTTTCTTTTTTTTTTTTTTATATTTTTTTTATTTTTCTGAAAAAAAAAATGGGGTTTTTTTTCAAACAATTGACTGGTTTTTGGGGGTGGAAATGATTTATAGTACAAAATAGCATTACATTTTCAGTTATTACTGTCACATTTTAAAGTGCAAAGTTCTGGAGAACAAGGACAAAGTAATGACTCTAAGCAAATTTTCCTCATACAAGTAGTTTTTCTAGTAGTAAATGAAAGGGGAAAAAACTTTTGCGACAGGGTGTCAGATTGCAATGGCTGGCACTTAGTATTAATTTATTATTATTGTTATTATGATTATGTATAAAAGAGGGGGGAATTTCCCAAAATTTTTTTCGTTCACTTCCCCGGGAATTTCTCGTAAAAAAATATCTTCTTTTTCCAAAATTTATTGGCCCCCGAATCCTTTAAAAAAACAGCTATTTCCAGGCTGCACAGACCCTTGCGGGGGTGCTGTAGAACATTGTCCCTGCTTAAATATGCAGAGGGGCTTGGTTTGGTTTCAACAATGTTGTTTTTTTAGATGACACGCGTTGACTGCCCCCAACCCCTTTGAATCGTTTTCATTTATAAAACCCCCTTTTTGGGCATTTAAAGGGGGCCAAAACTGCCCAAAAAAAATCAAGCGGGAATGTGGGCCTGAAAAAATTTCATGCCATCGAAAGGGGAAAAAAAAAAAGCGAGAGTCAGGTGGCAACATTATTTTTGAAAAGAGTGTGGAGGTGCGGCGGCAAGCCCCCCAGCGCATGGGGGTAGGCAGGGGGAAAAATGACATTCGGGGAGGTGGAAAAAAAGGGGGAAAAAAAAAAACCAAAAAAATGGCCCCAAATGACTGGGAAGCGGGGGTACGGCGGCAGCAGCATGAGGTCAGGCAGTGGCACAATGAACAGTGTGGGGGACACGGCAGCAGCCCAGCACCCAGATGAGGTCGGAAAAGTGGCACAATGACACAGGGGTGGAAAACACAAAAAGCAGCCCCTTTGAGGTCGGGCAGGGGCACAAGGGACTTTCGGGGAGGTGGCAAAACGGAGGGAACCCAACAGAATGGCAAATAAATTGAGAGCGGAGGCCCACGGCGGCAGCAGCATAAAGGTCAGGCAGTGGACAATGACTTTGGAGGGGGCCAACAAAAAAGGGGGAACCCACAAAATTTGGCAAAAGGGGGGGGGGATGAGAGCGGAGGTCACGGGGGGCGCAACATGAGGTCAGGCAGTGGCACAATGAATTCGGGAAAGGTTTGGAAAAACGGAGGAAGCCACCCAAAGGGCACAATGATGAGGGGGAGGTCACGGGGGGGCAGAAGCTGAGGCCCAGGAAGGGGGCCACAATGACACAGTTTTGGGGGGACAGGGGCCCCAGCCACAGCAGCGAATGAGGTCGGAAAGTTGCACTTGAACAGTGTGGGGGCCCAGGGAAAGAAAGCCACAGCAACGTTTGAGGTCAAAGAAAGTGGCAAATTGACACAGTGTGGGGGCCCGGGCAGAAACCCCAAAGCAGCAGCATGGGGGTCAGACAGTGGCAAATGACATTCTGGAGGTGGGAAAAACAGAAAAAAAGGCCACAGAGTGGCACAATCACACAGTGTAGAGGTCACAACAGAAAGCAGTTTTGGGGCCCAGGCGGGTGGCACAATGACATTCTGGAGGTGCAAAAAGGAGGAAGCCACAGAGTGGCAAAATGCTGAGAGCGGGGGGGTTCACGGCAGCAGCATGAGGTCAGGAAAGTGGCACAATGACACAGTGTGGAGGAATGGCAGCAGCCCAGCAGCACCCATGAGGTAAGACAGTGGCACAATGAAAAAATTTCCCTGGGGGTTTGGAAAAAAAAGGAGTGGGCCCACAGAGGGGCCCAAAAGGGACAGAGATATGGGGGTGACGGTGGCAGGGGAGCAACAGCATGAGATAAGAGAGGGGGACATTGCCCACAGTGTGGATGTCCCCCGGAAACAGAAACCCGCACCCAAGCAGATGAGGTAAATAGAGTGGCACAATGCAGAGTTTTGGGAGGTGGGGGGCCCAATAACAGTCCCGGGAAAAAGGTTGGTGGTAGGCAGATGGAAAAAATGGCAGCAGATGTGTGGAAACAGGCGGGGGGCCCGGCATCGAATAGGGGCCCTGAGGCAGGATTTTAAAACCCAGACTGGGAAAAGGGCCCTTGGTGTGTGGAAACCCCGGGCCCGATCCACCCCTGTTTCATCTTGACAAAGGTCAGTCTTTCCCAATTTCCCATTGGACAAGCGGGTTTTTCCTTTGGGGGTAACGATGGCCCCCCCCGAAACGGGAACACCCGCTTGATGCCCCACTAGGGCCCGGGGCCCAGGACGGGCTTCTCCACTGAAAAATGGCCCAATTTTGCGGCCACACTTTCCATTTTTGGCTGCCCAGTGGGCCCACGGTTTCTTCAAAACTGAGGGTGGCAGATTTCCCTGTCCAAGTGGGCCCCCAAAACCCTTTTTGGGTTCGGGGACGCTCCAGGCCCTGCTGTTGCTGAAGCTGCTGTGTGGCGACTGCCCTCCTCACTAGGGGGTGAAGGAAGTGTTTTCCCCAGTGACTCCAGACTTAGGTTACAAATGATGGAAGCTGGTTTTGTCCTCCCCCCCACCTTCCCCCGCAGCCGCCGGCAGTAGTTTCGTGAGTGCTGAGGAAAACCCCCCGGGCAGACCTGTCGAGGAGGGACGATGCCCCAAAATAGGCAAAAGGGCCAATGATTACGGAGGATTTCCCTATAGTATTTTAGTTTGTCTTCCCTCTCAAAAAGCTGGGAAAAAGGTCCCAATTTTTTTTGGGCCCGGGAGCGAAGGTCCAATTTGGGTGGAGAGCCAGGGAAGGGCCCTCCTCTGCCCGGGGGCTGACTATTCGGCTGTCCTAGCCAAAGGGAAATAAACAAACTGCGGACCATTGCACAAGTGACTCCGGGGGGGGTCCCCGCCCCCATTTTTCCCCTGTTTACTGCCACGGGGCTTTGGGGGGCATCCCGCCTAAACTTCCTCATCTCCATCAACCTCCCCAGTGCTTGCTCCTCCCCTTTTTGTCACCCGGGTTGAAAATCCCCTTTATTTCACCAGACAATGCTTTTGTCCCAATGTCCCCCTCCCCCCTCCTCCATTTCAGTCCCCACCGGACTCTGTGGCCAGAGTTTTAGTTTGGGCCCCGTCCCCCATTCCCCCCCCCAGACAGATTTTTCGCCCTCTGTTCCAAAGGGCATGAAGCAGTGGGAAAGACGTTTTTTATCCCCCTAGTCCCGGGATGACAAAAAACGTGCCTCCCCGGGAAAGGCCTCAACAAAACGGCGGTGTAAAGCCTTTAGCTGCCATTGGGTTGGGCATCAAAGTTTAAAAAAGGGGAGTACTTTGGGCTGCCTGGATCATCAAAAAAACGTTAATGGCCTTTCTCTTTTTATTCAAACGGGGCCAAAAAATTTTGAGGCTGGGGAAATTTCCCCGGGTGGAAAAATGCATTAAACAGAGTGTGTTTGGGGGGGGCCCTTCTGCCCCCTGCAACTCGAGGAGGGGTGTTCCTGGTTTGTAGAAAGGGTTTAAAATGCATGCACAGTTTTTCCCGGCCATTTTCAGAAAGTTCGGGAAAATCGGTGGAGCTTCAGGAACCCTTTTCCCCCAAACCCGAAATTTTAAAACTGCGCTATGCAGGGCGCATGGACCAAAACCTCCTGGGTTTTCAAGGGGGGGGACACCCCTGTTCCTCCCCTTGTCCCTTTACCCTGGTTCCGATTTGCAGTTGGTCCGGGAGAAAGCCACACCCTCGTTTTTTTGCTGCATGACGCGGAGCAGTTTCCCCCCCTGTTGGGGATTCGTTTGCCAGGGCAAGCCCCGGTGTAGAAAATGCGTTTACACCGCTGTGCCCCCCACACTTTTGGTATGGGAGCAGTACTTGTGGGGCTGGATGGTGGTGATGGTGGGGGGAGGAGGGGGGGCGGGCATTGGGGGCGTGCAGCAGTTTGGGCAAGTGGAGGAGAGAAAGCGGCGTCTCCTGTCCCAAATTTTTTGGTTTTGCCCGGGCGGAAGACATTCACCCAGGTTTGGGGCCCTAAAGGACATGTATGGCCCCGGGCCGTGTTACAGCTCCAGACGTCCGCGCTTTCGGCAATTGGGGAAAAACCCCAAAATAAACCCAAGGATGACCCACCTTCTGTTTACATTTTTTTTGAAGTGATGGGGGACGCCTTTTTGGAAAAAAAATTATGGCTTGGAACTCTCCCCCTCTTCTGGCACAAGCCTTTTGTTCTTTGAATGGTGCAGAGTCCACCATTTGGAAAAGGGGGGGGGACTGCAATACCAACAACTTGGACAGGAGCACGGTCCAAAACTGCTGCACCCTTTGGGGGTTGGAGGGATATTTTTTCTCCTTTTCAATCGCCTCGTTTAACGGGTTTCTTGGGGCCATGAGTGCGAAAGGGGCGGGGGCATCTGGACCCGGGGATGAGGTCAAAGAAAAAAGCTCCCTTTTTCCCGAGGTTTATGGAGCCCTTTATGGCGCCCAAAGGGATGCGTGCCACTTTGGGGTGCTGCTGCTGCCTGTTGTTTTCGGCGGCGGTTTGGGCCACCAAAATTGAGCCACGTTTCTCCCAGGGGCCCCGGATGGTGACGTGCATTTTGTTGACGCAGGGGTGTGGGGGGCCAAACGTTTTTCTCCCCGGCCCCCCTTCACTTTTGCTTTTCGATTCAAATATACCCATTTTCGGCTCCTCCCGGGGTCTTAGCAAAGAACTGCCCACCGCCGAGTATCGGATTTTACCCAACGCTCCGAAATGGGGGTGGGCTAATGCTGGGCCCCGGCCCCCGCCCGAGCCCCTTTTGCCCCTACTTTCTTGGGGCCTTTCGGGAAACGGGTTTTTTTTTTCCCCTGGCCGCTTGGTTTCCCCACCTCACACTGCTGCTTTCCTTCTGAATCCCGGGGCCCCCGACCCCCCTTGCTGGCTGCGGGCCCCTGGGCCCAATGGCCCGTGAAGGGCCCCCTTTTTCCCGGCGATGATGAAACCCTTGCCCCACCCGGTCCCAAAAAGGGGGCGGTTTGGGTACATAAACAAACTATTTGTGTTTTATCGTCACTGCTGTCCCCATCAAAGGTTTTTGGTATGCCCATTTTGCCTCTCACAAAAGGGCCCCCCATGCCCCCTCTCCCATCTATACTTTGCCGCCCACGCAAGGGAAACAGAGGATATTTGGGCCCCTTTATTCACTGCCAGTAAACTGCTGACTGCCCTCCTCAAATTGTTCTTTCCCCGCTTTATAGTGGCGCTTTAGCCCCGACCACATAGTAGACCCCTCTGAGGGGAAACCGGGGTGGGAAAAGAGGCGGGCTTGGGGACAGGTGAGGGCGCTGACCCGCTCCCGGGGGCCCTGCAAAATAAGGGTTGGTTGAGGGGTTCCCCCCCGAAAATCTTGGGTGGGGTTGGGCAGATGTCATTTTGGGGGGAAAAGGATGGAAATAGTAACCAATCAAGAAAAATTGGGTTGCTGAACAACAAAACGGCCGCTTGATGACGCGGCAGTTGTGGCCTTTACCCCAGTGAAACCCCCCCTGCCCCACGTCCCTTGCTGTGCTGAATGTTTCCCGTTTTCCGGGAAAGTTTGTGCCCCTCCCACTGCAGGTGCGGGCCCTGCCACCTTCTGTTGAAATAGTTTGTTCAAAATGTACAGACACTGTTTGATGAGATATCTGTATATAAAAAAATTTACACCCTTTTTTTGATCCAAAGAACCCAGTAAAAAGCTTGGGAAACCCTTGGATAAAATTGCGCTCCAAAAAGGGCCCAGGAAATATTTACTTGTAGTGTCTTTTAAAAAAAAAACACTGTGTGTTTACAAAATGAAAAAAGCCAAACGGCTTAATTAACCTTGGACATGATTGGGCTAAAAGGAAAAATGTTTATATTTGGCGTTGAAAAAGACGGTTTATTTTTGTCACACCCCAGAAAAACAATGCTTAATTAACCCTATGTAAATTGGCAAAAAAAATTGACCCGCACAAACTAGTAGCTTTGTAGGGGTTAAAATTTGCGTGTTTTCTTCCCACACAACAAGGTCATTGAAATTTTTCCTTTGCTTGTGAATTAGGTACAGGAAAAAGTTATATTTTGGGGGGTGAAAAAACGGTTTTTTTTGTCAGACACCAGCAAAAAACGCTTAAATTAACCCGGATTAAATTGCGCCAAAAAATTTGAGCCGAAAAATATACTTTTTTTAGGTTTAAAATTTGCGTTTTTTTACGCCACACAACAAGAGATACAGTTTAATTCCCCCCCTTTTGCTTGGAATTAGCACAGGAAAAATGATAATTTTGGCGGTAAAAAAAGCGGTTTTTTTTTGTCGCACCAGCAAAACAAAGTTTAATTAACCCCTGGATGAAAATTTGCGCCAAAGAATTGAGCCGCACAAACTGTGTTTTGTAGGGGTTAAAAATTTGCGTGTTTTTACCCCACAAAACAAGAGTTACAGTTGAAATTTAAACTTTGCTGTGAATTTGGCTCCCGGGGAAAAAAGTTATATTTTTGGCGTTAAAAAAGGGGTTTTTATTTTTTCAAACACCAGCAAAAAAACGCTTTAATTAACCCCTGGATGTAAATTGCGCCAAAGAAAGACCCGAAAAACTAGTACTTTGTAGCTTGTTACAATTGCGTGTTTTCTACGCACACAACAAGAGAACGTTGAAATTAACCTTTCTTGTAATTGGGGCTACGGGAAAAAAATGTATATATTTTGGCTTTAAAAAAAAGACGTTTATTTTTTTCAGCAAACAAAAAAGTTAAATTTAACCCCGGGGATGTAAATGCGCCAAAAAATTTGAGCGACAAACATAGTTTTTTGTGCGTGTTAAAAATTGCATGTTTTTACCCCACACAACAAGAATTATTATTATTTTAATTTATTTTTGGCCCTTGGTTCCAGAGCGCTGTCTTCGGGTTTATACATAAATGGGTCAAAAAATACAAAGGTGCAAATTACTAATAAAATGTTACGAAGGAGAGAGGTCCCTGCCCGTGAGGGTTTTACAGCTACGAGAAAGGGGGGAAGAGCAGAAGGGTGGGGGGCAAAAGGTTGTGGATAGGGTAGTGACAGCAGGGTTATTTTTGGGTTTTTATAGGCAATTCTGAAAAAATGGGTTTTTAGGTTTTTCTTTGTAGCTGGTGAAGGGGGGAAGTCTGAGGTTTGGGGCAGTGAGTTCCAGAGTGTGGGGGAAGACGGGGGAAGTCTTGGAGACGTTGTGTGAGGAGTGATAAGGGGAGCAGGAGAAAGGTCCCCGTGAGGGGCGGGGTTTCGTGGGGGGAGATATTGGAGATTAGAGCAGAGATGTATGGAGGGGAAAAGGTTATGGGGAGCCTTGTAGGTAAGGGTTTCTAAAATTGAACTGGATTCGTGGGCAAAAGGGGAAGCCAGGGGAAGGGGTTGGCAAGGGGAGAGCAGAGGGGTACGAGGAAGAGGTGGATAAGCCCGGGGCAGATAAGGATGGTTGGAGGGAGTGAGGGTGCTAGGGGGAGGCCACAGAGAAGTTTTGCATAGTTGAGATGACGGGGCATGGACCAGCATTTTTGGCTTTTTGAAGTTAAGGAATGAAGGATACGGGGATTTTTTTCAGGTGGAGCCGGGGAGGTGGGTGAGGGTTTGGATGTGTGGTTTGAGGACAGATTGGGTCCGGGTTATCCCCAAGGGAGCGGACTTGTGGGGCTGGTGAAGAGGTAGCCCTTGCGTGATAGAGAGACAGGTGGAAGGGGGGGGTTGGATGGTGGAAAGATGATGAAACAGTTTTCCCCCCCTTTAGCTTCAGGAGACGTAGGGAAGAAAGGGGATATGGGCGAAAGCAGTCGGGGTCCGGGGGAGTAAGAATGACATTGGGCCCGGGATGTAGAGTGGGTGTCATCAGATCAGTGGTATTGAAAGCCATGCATGCTATTGTTGACCCAACCCCTTGGTAGATGAAAAGAGTGTGGGCCCAGGCGACCCCCGGGGAAACCCCAACAGAGAGAGGCGGGGGAGGAGGTGGTGGTGACTGAGAGATGCAAAGTTCCGATCAGTGAGGGAGGAAAAAAAGGAGATCCAGGAAAGACCAAGCTGTGATGCGAGGGGCAGAGGTTTGAAAGGAGGAATGGCGACAGTGTCAAAGGCAGAGGACAGGTCTGGGGAGAAGCACAGATAGGGGTGGGGTTTGGCCTTTGCTAGGTCGTTGGTGACTTTGGTTAGGGCGGTTTCTGTAGAGTGGTGGGGTCGGAAGCCAGATTGCAGTGGGTCAAGGAGAGAGTTGGTGAATAGATGAGAGGAAAGTTGAAGATGGACGTGTTGTTCGAGGAGTTTAGAGGCGAATGGAAGCAGTGAGATGGGGCGATAGTAGGACAGACAAGAGGGGTCAAGAGATGGTTTCTTAAGGATGGGTGTGATGGTCGCATGTTTAAAGGACGAAGGGAAGATGCCAGAGGTTAGTGATAGGTTGAAGAGATGGGCGAGGGCTGGGATGATAGCAGCACTAAGGTCAGGGATGAGGTGAGATGGCAGTGGGTCAAGATTACAGGTAGTGAGGTTGGATTTGGACAGTAGAGTGGAGAGGTTGTCATGAGTGACAGTAGAGAAGCAAGTTAGGGGGGTGTGGTGATGAGCAGGTGTAGCGGTAGGATGTGGGGACACTGCAGGAAAAGAGATAGACAGAGGGGACTGTGGGGTGAAGCTTTGTCTGATGAGATTGATCTTAGTTAGGAAGTGAGTGGCGAAGTCGTCTGCTGAGAGGAGAGATGGGGGAGGGGGTGCTGGTGGACGGAGGAGAGCGTTGAAGGTTTTGAACAGTTGTCTGGGGTTGTGAGACAGGGAGGATATGAGGGTGGTGAAGTAGTCCTGTTTGGCTGATGAGAGTGCAGATTTAAATGTATGCAGTGATTGTTTATATGAGGCGAGGTCCTCAGTGGAGCGGGTTTTCTTCCAGTGGCGTTCAGCAATTCTGGAAGCTCGCCTCAGCTGTTTGGTGGAGTCCGTGTGCCAGGGTTGTCTGTTGATTTTGCGTGTTCTGTTGTGTGTGAGAGGGGCGACCATGTCAAGAGTGGAAGTGATTGTGTTGTTGTAGAAAGTGGTGGCTGCGTCTGGGTCAGTAAATGAGGATATGGTAGAGAGGGGAGAAAGAGATTCAGAGAGAGTGTGAGGGTTAAGGTGTTGTAGGTTTCTACGGGGGAGCAGTAGATTTGAGGCAGGGGGGGCAGGTGTGGTGGAATTGGTGGAGAAGGTGAGCAGATTGTGGTCAGAGATGGGTAGAGGAGAGATTGAGGTGTTAGATAGAGGACAGAGGTGGGTGAAGATGAGGTCCAGTGTGTGTCCATCTTTATGAGTGGCTCCAGAGGTCCACTGGGTGAGGCCGAAGGAAGAGGAGAGTGACAGGAGTTTGTTAGTAGTGGAGCAGGGGGTGTCGATTGGGATGTTGAAATCTCCCATGATAATAGTGGGGATGTCAGTGGAGAGAAAGTGAAGGAAAGTTGTAATTAGCCTTTGCTTGTGAATTAGGCTACAGGAAAAATGTATATATTTTGGCGTTGAAAAAGACGGTTTCTTGGGGTCAGCACTTAATTAACCCCTGGATGTAAATTGCGCAATAGAATTGAGCAGCCAAAAATGAAGTGGTATTTGTATTGTAAAAACGCTGTTTCTTTAAATGAATACAACAGGAACTGTCTTAGATCCCACTTGGATATTGAATGTATATGCAGCTGCAGTGGACGCACACTGGATTTCAGATCCAATACCCCAAAAAATTAGAAATAGAACATTAAGAGAACAGTCTCTGAGACAAGCTGAGACACCCCACAGAAATCGCTATATAAAAATCAATTCTTCAGTAAGAGCTATCAGCCGCGGCAGCACCTTCCCTGATCAGTACAGTGAGAGCGGTATGAGCTCCCAGCGTCGCGCCCGGACTTATATAGTGCGGTGACGTCACAGAATCCCGCCGGTCTCTGGCTTCACCTCTGCACATGTCATGCAGGCTATGCCCTTCTTCCTCCCAGAGTGCTTTGCCCCATGTAGCGCCATGTGCTCGCAGCCATTTTATCAATCAAAAGCACACTTCGTTCACCCGAAGTACCCCAAAGTTTGACTTCGTTCCGAACCGAAGTTTTCCTGAAATTCTACACGAATTCCACTTCGTTAGAATCAATTCGCCCATCTCTAATTATGTACCATTAATTCCAGGGCTCTGTACATCCAAACAGCAGTATGATTAAATAAGACAAAATAAGTACAAGGAGCAACAAACCGCTCCAGGGGGAGGGAGGACTCTGCACACAAGGGCTTACAACCTAAAAAGGCAAAGTGACGGAGACAGATGGTAGGGGATTTCATGGACTGGAAAGAAGAATTAGCTGGTTAACAACAGAGCAGGTACTCTTTGGAGATGATGCAGAGGAGCAGAAACTGAAGCCAATATAAAGGGCTGATGTACATTTACCAAATGGGTGTATCTCCATGTTTGGGCTTTAAGATTACGTCTAAATCTAATACAAATAATGGATTCAGGTTTTTTTTAAGTTAATGCCCTTTATTTATGATCCTTAATTTAAAAAAATTTAATAAAAAAACCGGAATGTGTGAAACTACAGTTAACATAAGGTTAAAATCATGGATATTTTATGCGGTCAAGTTAGTTTCTGAAGGCATAGTTTCACATTCACATACATTTTTCAATCAATTCTTTCATCTTTAAATGAAACAGTATATCAATTTCTGTTATTAGATTTATAGGGTTCTCTTTATCTCGTTTTATAACAGAAAGATATAGATATATTGAGGTCCAATTTATGCACAAATTCATAGCAGATGCTTTCTCATGTGTAGTTTTTTTTATGCAGTTTGTAAAATCAAAACTATAAGGGGACATAAAATAGAAGTGCAATCTTTCTTACATAGTGCCCCTTCATTTATGATCTTCTCTTGACATTGGCTTAAAAAAGTGCACCAAAAATGGCATCATACAGGCATGTATGAAAACTTTTTTTTTCTTTGCAGTAAAGTAGTTGAATTTTATTAGTTACATGTCTTTGTGGTTTGTTAAATGTGTTCTTTCTGTCCTATACAGAGGCCTATAAAAAATAAATTATCACACCTAGAGCATGGATCTGTTTGTCTAATGTTTTGCTGATTTTTTAGGAGCCCATGATTGGAACTTGTTCCCATTGGATTTGCTATAGAACTTTAAAAAATCACATTTATTAAATGCATTAAATAAAAATGCCATTAAAAATACTTGAAAAAAAAAACTGGAGGACTAGGGCTAGTTTTCCACATAGTATTATCATAAAAAAATGTTGATGTTCTTTCAAAATCTATATTTTTTTCTGGGTATGCTTTTTTTTTTTTGTTAATTAAATTTTTATAGGATTTTAAAAATATTTTGATACATTTAAAAAAATAAAAAAATTAAATGTTGCCACTTTATCAAGAATGTTTTTATTGTTTTTTTTAGAAGTACAATACTAAAATAACATGACAACAGTGTTGTTGCATCCAGGAAATCTAAATGTACAGCATAAGTGCTGAAAAATCATTGATGGCATCCAGACATAAGGTATTTGAATCAAAGTACCAAAATATTAGGATGTAAGAGCTCATTAGTCAAGTCACATAAAAAAAGCTTAAGCTTGAGGTAAAACAAATGCTTTGTTAAATAAGATAGAGAACCACATAAAGAAGGGGAAAAAAAAGAAATAGAAGGAACATTAACCCCTTACCGACAATGGACTTATGGATATGCCCTATTGTTGATAAGGAGCTATGGAGCAGGCTCACACAGTTGACTCTTGCTGCTAACAGCAGAGATTAGAGATGGCTCTGATCCCTGCTGTTTAACCATTAAGATGTTGCGGTGTTCAAAGCCTCCATGCTTAAATGAATGAGGAATGAATGGTTACCATGGCAGCAGGAAGCCTAGTGAAGGCTTCCATATCCGCCATGTTTATATTTCTATTACTTCTAGCCCCAGGTAGGAGGTAATCAAACTTTCTGCATCCTTCTGCATTATTTAAATAAAGGTGTACAAGTGATTGAGCCCCTTAGTGGCCAATTACTCTAGGAGAGTTAAATGTACAAGTAAAAAAATAAATGTTTTGAAAATATAAAACAAATAAAAAGTTTAAATCACCCCCCTTAAGCCCTTTTACAAATAAAACAATTTAAAATATAACATCATTTCTTCTGAATGCTGAACACCACAGAAGAAAGAAAATCCAAACTACAAATTTGTGGGTTTTAGTCAGTTCACATCCCCAGAAAATTTCAATAAAAAGTGATTTAAAAAGACACATATACCCCAAAATGGTACCAATAAAAACATCACTTATGCACACAAAAAATGTACTCTCAGTCAGGTTCGTACGTGAAAAACAATTACTTTTCACAGAAAATGTAGCATTGCAGATTTCAAGGGGGGGAGGTTTACATAGTGTCTTTTGGGATGAATTTTAGTGCATATTTCATGCGTGTTTTTGCCTTAATACATGCCAAAATATGGCCCAAACAATGTACAATACACCTTTCATGGACTACAATGTAAAATATGCACCATTGACGCCTATTTTACACCCGTAATTTAGCGAGCATTTTAAAAGAATTGACATGTCTATTCTTTCAGGTGTATACACAATGTAACAGAGTTAAGTATAGAATGCAAAAATCTGCCTTGGGCTATTATGAGTACTTTGTGCTGTTGAAATTACATGCTTACAAGCACGTAATTTTAATAGCGCAACAAACATGTTTGCAACGTGCAAAATTGCGTGCCACAATATGCCTTGTTAACCTGGCCTAAGATGTATTTTTTTTAAAGTACGAATACATAACGAAAACTCGACATTTTTTTTAATCACTGGGATACAGATAGCAAAATGAGTGTAGGCCATAAAAACAAAACCCCCTCAATTTTTTTTTTTGGGGGGGGGGGGGGTTTCACAGTACATCCTCTGGTACATTCAATGGAACCATTAAAAAGTTCATCTTGTCCATGTAGATAGAAAAATAAAAAATGTATGGTTCTTGGAAGGCAGTGAGTTGAAAATCAAATTCTATGTGCAAGAAGCCATTTTAACATTTAGGGGTAGACAATAAGTTGAAGTGAACCAGCTAACTTGGATGTAGTCCTTTCATACAGGGCTATCATATCCATTGGGCACACTAGGAAGTTGGCTGGGAGCCCTTGGATAAGAGGGGCATACGGAAATCGGAGATAATTTTCTTGGAATTCTCAGGATACCATTGGCTCTCTGACCCACAAATTAGTCCTTTAGGCTGCAGGCTGCTTTAGGCTGTAAAAACATGCTTTTTACACTGATGAGCAAAAGGGTATCAATGTTTTGAACTTTTGACTTTCATGCTCTATATCTCCCCATCTACTACAGCTTCGAATGTGAGACTACCAAAATTTTATAGAAAACATCTTGGGTATCCCATACATAAATTTTACTAGCAACTATTTAGCATATGCTTAGTTATGCAGATTCTTCTTATGTAACTGCATTGTTACTGTTTTGCTCCTAAAAATCAAAATTTTTATTTTTATTACTTTTCTTTGTGTTTTGTACATCCACCTTTGACTTTCAACATTGCATGAATCTTTCTGGATATGCTCTCGAACATATTCAAGCATGTCTTGATTAAAATCTGATCTCAGGTCTCTTCTGCACTGTTGGTGCATACTGGTCAATTCACTTGGGTACAAACACAGTTTTTTCTTCAACTAACTCGATCGGTTAGCCCTCTTTTCCCTAGATTCTTCGAGGCCCATTTGCATCCATCAGAG
Organism: Phyllomedusa bahiana; assembly: GCA_025379985.1. Taxonomy (NCBI): domain Eukaryota; kingdom Metazoa; phylum Chordata; class Amphibia; order Anura; family Hylidae; genus Phyllomedusa; species Phyllomedusa bahiana. The sequence continues at coordinate 53,205 of JAODAL010020444.1, forward strand.
CCTAGTCTATTGACTATTGTCTCATTTCTTCAAATTACCCATTTCCAGTCTTCTAGTGTCCACTAGTGTTGAGCGATTGCGTTGGCTATCGAGATCGAGCGATAGTCGATAGTCGGCCGCTATCGATAAGGTTTTTCGATAGTGAGCATCGATTATGAGCGATTACCATTAAAGTCTATGGGAGAGCAACAACACCTTCTTATTACACCCCAAAAAAGGCTGGAGAAGCTGAAATTAACATCCACAACAGTCAAATGGATACTGCTACATCTTAGGCAACACACTTAGTTTTTAAAAAATCACAGAAAAAAAGTCAAGACCATTCACTATCCCTGTCTTGTACCACAGCCGACCCTTAAACCTGCATTCACCCCACAAATTAAAAAGTGCCAGAAGGCAGTATGATTTGAACCATCATGTTACTTGAACTGGACATTGAATATCCCTGTCCTGGAACGCAGCATGAGCCCCAAACCTGCATGACCCCAGATTTAAAAAGTGCCGCAAAAAAGGAGTCTTTCAACCACCATTTTAGTTTTCACTGGACATTGACTATACCTGTCTGGACAGCAGTATGACCATTAAAACCTGTCTGACCCCAGATTAAAAAGTGCCGGGAAAAGGAGGTCTGTTATGTCTGTATCTGTTATGTTTTCGTATAATACACGGTATTTTTTGCACCTTTCAATTCACCTGTGGTGACTATAGAATTGCTGTTTTAAGATTTAGTAGATGCTGCGTCAATGAACAATGCTGGGTGTGCAAAAGTCAAAAAACACGTAACTGTTATGTTTTGATATAATATAAAAGGGTTTTTTTTTGCACCTTTCAATTCACCTGTGGTGAATATAGAATTGCTGTTTTAAGATTTACGTAGATGCTGCGTCAATGAACAATGCTGGGTGCGCAAAAGTCAAAAAAACACGTAACTGTTTATGTTTTGGTATAATAACGGTTTTTTTGCAACTTTAAATTCACCTGTGGTGAATATTGAATTGCTGTTTTAAGATTTACATAGATGCTGCGGTCAATGAACAATGCTGGGTGCGCAAAAGTCAAAAAAAACGTAAACTGTGATGTTTTCGTACGATACTCGGTATTTTTGGCAACAAATAACCTGTGCTGACTACAAGAATTGCTGGATTGTTTAATTTAACTGCAAGGTGGATATATCAACAGTCACAGGTTGTAATGGGTTAAAATTGAAAATGAACACCTATCTGAAAATGTATACTGATAATAAAAGTGGAGTTTTGCAGCTAACAAAGAGACTGCAGTTACTAGAAATGATGTGTATCCAATATAAGTTCAGGCTGCCCAATATCCAGGAAATATTTCAATAGCAAACTGTTAATAATAAAGATTTCCACTACAATGTCTACACTAAGTCTTGGTGAACTTTATCAGTGTTCTTTATAGATAGAGCTTGTCTGTGTTCGCCCGCGGGGGCCCCCCCCCCGAGCCCACCGCCGTGAATTTACAGCGGTAGATGCTGCTTTAAAATTCTCTAGCTAACTACATAATTCTTCAAATCTCTAATCTAACTAATTGGAAGGATCACAGCTAATAGTAGAGGTTTCTCTGTGCAGAAATGACTATTTTCGCTGAGCTGTTTGGCCACAGGCAGAGCGCAGTCCTATCCCTATGAGACGCTGAGAGACACTGAGGCTGAAAACAGGAAACGCATGTTCTATGTAAACGAGGTCATGTGATTTTTCCAGCCAATCGCAACCATACACATCCCAGTCATGACGTCGCACACACATCTCACCCTGCTCTATTCTGTAATCTGATTTGCTGGCCGCCAAAATTACAGGAAGCGCCGAAAAAGGCGCGATCTTAATAGATGATGCTCAGATTTTAACCCTTAAAATCGCCATGATTGGAAAATTTCGGTCACCATAAAAACCTTGCCGATTTCAAATTTGTCAATAAAAATGGCTCAACACTAGTGTCCACTTGTCGTACTTTTTTGCGAACTCAAACCAACGCTACTTATGATCTTTTTTTGGATACCATTCTAGACTTGTGTAATCCGTGTCACACAATAGCTTGCATGGATGTATTACTTTTTATGATGCTACCGCCATCCCCATCCCATTTTATTGCAGCAGAACTGATAGACCTTGTGAAGAGCTAACTTGTTGACTCTGATATTTTGCCTCTATGTCCACCTCTTGGCTTTGGAATGGATGGATTGACTTCATTTCATATTCTTGCAGCTGTCATGGCCGCACATGATGCAGTCTGGGAATTTTCTAGGCTGAGAGGCCGCTATCGATGAGCTGGATTATGCTTTTTCTCTTATCTTGGGAAATCCTCTTTATGGTGTTCTTTGTTGGGTTTAACCCAATTTAAAAACTAGAAGAAAAAAATTGTTTCACCCCCAGGGCAGTTTAAAAAAAACAGTAACAAACAGTTAATGTTTTATATGTAAATGTTAAGTCAAAATTTTTGTAGAGATGGAAGTGATTTTTTTATAAAATGATTTTGTCTCACTTTTAAAGTTGTAGGGGTGGTTAGATATGGATCCCGAATGTCAAAAATTCAAAATATTGTTACCCCTTTTTCTTTAGTTTAAAAATCGTTGTGTTGTAATAGGCGTGTGTGAAAAAAGAAAAATTGGCTTACCTGTTTGTGTTTAGAAGCCACATAGTTATTGATATGTTCTGTTAGCACTGCTTTAGAAGTGGTCGAGAAAGGGGTGCATAGTATCATCTAGATATTTGCATGAAGAAGTTTTTGAAATTGTCAGAATAAAATAAATAAGACCTTTCCAGATGTTTTTTCGAAGTTGGAATTGTAGCCCTGAAATGGTTAAGGTTAAATGGTAATGTTCAGCGTCCTCCTTTTGCATTATTTTGTCAGGTCATCATTTCCCATGTTGAAATTTTAAGAGGCTTGGAGAAGGTCATCATAGAAACGTTGTATGCCCTCCATTTGAACCTTTAATTTCTGGATAAAGCAGTTGACTACTACTGTAGCACACTAGCAGAAAAAGCTGAAAGATCAATATCTTACAGTCTCAATTGTGAAATAAGTTTTTCCATCTATAGACTTGCTGGATACTTTTTACGATGGAACAGTTAAGATAGTTAGTGATGATAGGTAGTGGTCTATGATTGCCTTCCAGGCAGTTTTTTGGGGTCCCGAGGCAATGAACTCTCTCTATTGATAGGAGGTTGAGGGAAATTCAGTCCCCTAAACTTTGGTAGATCAGTTGCTAATATTGTAATAGGGTCAGTCCCAACCCAAAATTTAGGAGTGCCCACTAATCAGTAGTTATTCCTCCTGATGTGAATCTATAGATTCTGTATCCTTTCTTTAAATGCTGTTTCCATCTCTCTTTATTGAGTCATAGTTTGTTCCAGGTCAGTGATTGAGATTTCACAGTAGGTTCTCTGGTTTCTAGGTCAATGATTTTCTGGGTATTGGTCAGAGCTAAATTGAATTAAAGTACAAAAACAAAATGTTCCACAGCTGTAGTAACAGAAAATATACCTTACGGGTCACGGAAGGTAGCGTTAAAAAATACCTAAAATTGCACGGTTTGCAAGGCCAAAATAGGCCACATTTTTGATGGATTAATACTTTTCAAAATAAACAGAGGGCAAGAAACGCATAAGGGCAAAACTTATCATCTGAGTTGTTGCTCAGCTCTGCAATATGTGCAGTATGAAACATGAAATACCGGTACGTAGTTAAAAGTCTTCTAAAGCCAATTCATAACATACATATCACAAAGAGAAATGATCCACAGCACTCACCAATTCCAAAAACACGTCTTCTTTATTGTTTAAAACTGGAACATCATGACATGGAGACACAAATATGACCAAACAGCCATTTTGCGTAAGTTACGCTTTGTCTGGGCCTCATTTCCAGGTTGACTCCACCCCTTAAGAGCACATGATCTAGTCAGTGACAAGTAACCTACTAATAATAATATAAATGGCAGATAAAACATAAAAATATGCTCTAAAGGATAAAGCCTGATTACATATAAAACACACCTAAAAACAAATAGAATTAACACAGTATATATTAAGCAATATTTATCAAAACTGATTTAGATCATTTCTGTCATTAAGACCTAATGGGCCTAAAGCTTCCATTTCCAAAATTGAGTTAGACTCTTTCTGTAACAACAGCTTATGTCTGTCACCCCCTCCTTTTAAATTAGGTAAACATCCTCATATGTTCAATTGAAGGTAGGGAGCCAATGCCTGTCTTTAAAGAACAAATATGTTTCCTGAAACTGATACATAATGAATGGATCATTTTTCTGGATCGTTTTTTAGTATTTTACTCAGAAAGAATGAAACATACATTTTAACACTATAGTTCACTTGATAAGAATGTGGGGAGCCAATGCCTGTCTTTAAAGAACAAATATGTTTCCTTAAACTGACACATAATGGATGGATTGTTTGTCTGATAATGCCGCACCTGCAGCTAATTATATATATATACACAAAACTTGATTTTACAAATAAAAAACTTTTTTTTATAATGAATCACCTAATTGAATCACCTTATAAAAATTTAACAAGTCACATTTATAATTGCCTACAGGAAAATCTCGGCCAAGCCACGTAGTATTTTCACTAGATCTGTAACAAAAAGACAACCTCTTACCAGTATATCTTTTAAATTACAACAACAATGATGAAAGGTAACGATAGATCTATCCAAAGTTAAATTTTCCAATATGGGATCTTCCCTTAATATGTGCCAGTATTTATAAATGGCTGACCTAAATCTTTATTCATTGCACTGTGTAGAAATCAGAATACAATATGTCCTATATCTTTTTAGATGATTTAGTTTTCTTTTTAAATAAATCAAGACGATTGATATTTAACCAATTATATCTAGCCTGATCAATAAAATAAGGAGGGTAACCTGTATTTTTCAAAAGCACAGAAAATTCTTCTGCCTGTGCATGGAAAGATCTAACGTCACTGTTAATTTTTCTAAGGTGTAAGAATTCGCCATATGGTAATGCTTTTTTGTATCTATGCCAATAAGGCATTTGATGCAGTAGGTTTTCTAAAGCCTTTTGTGCATAATTTCCACTCATCTTCAAAAATCTGTACATCAAGGAACTCAATTTGTTTTTCTCCATATTTACTGGTGAAACGCATATTCATGGAGTTGTCATTTAGATAATACATAAAGGAATCAAACATCTACTTTCTGCCTGATAATATTATAAAAATGTCATCAATACAATGCAAATATAACTTCAAATATTGTGCAAATAAATTAGTCACTTTGCATACATAACGATCTTCCAATTCCGCTTAAAACAAATTAGCGAACATGGGGTCACTGGGGTCCCCATCGCTGTTCCAGACTTCTGTCTGAACCATTTGTTATCAAATTGGAAAGCATTATTTTCCAATATGTAACACAAAGAAGAGCAAACAAAATCTGTTAAACATAAATTTGTATTTGTTGACAAGAGTTGGTGTCTAACAGCCTGCACATTCGCACTCATAGGGATGTGAGTGTATAGGTTTGCAATGTCAACAATTGCCAAAGTAAACTCTTCATGCTACTCAAAATCCGACAAAATCACAAGAAAATCCTTGTATCCTACAAATAGCATGGGACTTTACCCAACAACGGTCTCAATATCCAATTAACCTAGTGGGAAAGAGGCTCTGAAACAGAACTAATTTCCGCCATGGGAGATCCTGAAGGGAGTCATGTAGCTTAGGCAAAAAATACCTGTAAGGTTTTTTGGAAATCTCACAAACAGATTGTCAGAAAAATTATTTTAAAATACTTTTTAAAGCATTATCCAATAAGTTTTTAACCTCTCCTGATCACTGTAATTAGCTGGCAATGGCTCAAACACAGTCTCATCACTCAGTTGAAGTAAATCCTCACATATATAATAGTCAAATCGACAAAACGACCACACTGCCCCCCATGTCTGCAGGTCTCACCACAATATCTCCACAATTTAATGTCCCCTATCATCTACTGAACGATTAGCAGATCGAAGGGGGTAAATTAAAGCCTTAATATATTTCAAAATACAATCAGAATTTATTAAGTGGGCTACCTGCAGACAAGGGGAGATTAAACATGGGTGGAGCTCCTCCTCTATTTGTTTTTAAGTCAGGTTATCCTTACCCTTTAGAGAATATTTAGATGTTTGATCTGTCATTTATATTATTGGTAGTAGGTTACCTTTTAGATGATGTTACTGGTTAGATCATGTGCTCTTAAGGGGTATAATCAATCTAGAAATGAGGCCCAGGTGAAGTGTAACTTGGTGTGAAATGGCCGTTGGACTTTTCTCCATGCCATGATGTCCTGATTTTAAACATAAAAGAAGATGTTTTTGGAACTGATGCATGCCATGGATCCTATCTCTTTGTGATAAGTATATTTAATAAGTTACTACCCGTATACAAAGGGTGAATCTATCTGAGTAGATGTGATATATGATGCTATAAATTTAATCTTAGTTTGGTCTTTCTATACTATTTTTCTCTCCTACAGCTTTTGCCATTGATTTTATTGAGTTAAAGGAAATTGCTAATACATCTTTTTTACATTATAACAAATGTTCATTTTGCATTATAATTGAATGGTGAGTGTTATGTTCAATCAATAATAAAGGTTAAAGGAGTTTCTTTGCCTGCATTTTTAATGGAGAAGTCAATTAGGATTCAGCTTAATCATGTTGGCTGCTTTAAGACTCAAGCAAAGTCTATTGCTGATATAATAAAGCAATGCTTTAAGCTGTATTTGAACTGCATGCTGCTATTGCATTAATTATCTCTGCTTTATTGGTATCTTGATATTGTTTTATGTTTTAGGGCTTGGAACAATATCAACATCATCATTGCCATTTTCAAACAATATATTTTCTTTTTTTTCCGTTCCACTGTAAAATGGATTGGCAGACATTAAAGTGCTACTTTCTATGTTAGCATGTTTTAGCAATGAGCTACTGTATATTTATGCTGTCATGCTTTTTAGCTACATTTTAGAGAGTGAGGAATAATATCCAATTTCAAACATAAAATGTTTACTTTAACATTCGCCTGGCATCTATTTTATAATTAAGGTTGTCTATCACAATATTCTCACATACTAAAGCAGAAAAGTAGCAGCACAGTATTCTTTTTAAAAACTTTAAGAGCATCATGTATGAAAACTGTCTAGGTGTAAGACTTTCTTTGTTGCCCTTAGCAACCAATCAGAGCTCCCCTTTAATTTCATTTGGGCTCTGAAAAAATAAAAAGGGGAGCTCCGACTGATTGCTGTGGGCAACAAAAAGTTAGACACCTAGACAGCTTTCATACATGAGGCCCTACATTATTTTACTCAGGAAGAATAAAACATACATTTTAACATTATAGTTCACCTGATAAGTTACCATTTTCTGAGAAGATAATTGCATACTTAAAATTTAAAGCCTTCATTTTAGAGTTAGAGACTAATTTATTTTTGAAGAGGGACATGCCAACTACTAGGGGCTATTTGGGGTTCTTTGGTAATAAGATATATAATTCACATACCAATCATTCTAACTTTTTATTGCTTAAATAGCAATGGCATACTTAGCACTTCTGTGCACATATTTTTCCCCTTTAAATCAGTCCCTGTCACCAGTGTGGCATACGATCTAATTTTCCCTGAGATGCACGCTAAGTTTGCTTTCACACGGAGCGTTTTTTTGGTGGGTTTGGATGTGTTTTTTGTGCAGAAAGGCATAGCAATTCATGCTGTACATTTCTGAACAAAAAAACGCTTCAAAAAATGCACCAAAAATGCACCAAAAAACATTCCGTGTGAAAGCACCCTAAGGCCATTTTCATCATAAGCCTTTTACCCTATTGTGAAAAAAGCGTGAATCAGTTCACCTGTACTGGCGGTAGATTCCGATGGAGACTCGATATGGGAGTAACCTCTTCCCTTACAACAATCGCAGGAAAAACAGGCACATTAGTGCGTGTAAATATAACAGCTTCCAAATCGGTAGGGGATTTGGCCATGAGTAAGGGACTAACTCCCGAAACACGTCGGCTATGGTGAGGTGAAATTCAAGTCAGTATTATTGTTAACATGATACCTCCTCACTGTGCAAGAATTATTTATATGTGCTGATATTTTTTTGGACATATCATTTTTTAACTTTTAATGGATTATAATAAAGATATTTGGAATTTTTAATCTGTATTAATTGGATCTGGCTGGACTTCCCTCCTGATTTGGAAGCTGGTATATATACATGCACAAATGTGCCTGCTTTTCCTGCGATCCTTTTACCCTATTGTTATGGGTTTTTTTGGGCGTGAAAGAAAACTACACGGAGGAAATACACCTGAACTTCATACAGATGTTATCCTTGGACAGATTTGATCAAGGACATAAGTATTCTAGGACAACAGTGCTAACCGTGCTACAATTATTTAGTATGATACAAGATAGCCACTTAAATAAATTTGAATAGTGCTCATCCACACTTGAAATAATTAATTAGTCAAATTGCTGCTTCATCACTTTGCCTCTTTCTCTAATTTGGAGGTGGAACGACAGAATTTGTCTCAAATACCCATGTCTTCCCATTCATGGTTGTTAACAATATATGTCTCAAGAGTAAAACACTCAGTCATTCTATGCATGAGGGTACATGGGGTATTTTGTTGATAGTGAAAAAAATATTCACTATGTAAACTACCAGTAAAAAACCTACATTTTTCAGTTTTTATTGCTATTTACAGGTTAATGTCTCAAAAGTACTTTGAAATGAAAGAACAAACGAAATAAACGAGCTAAGATGAAAAAAAATAATGGATTAGCTTTGTTTCTAGATTTTTTTTACTTTTCAAAGTAGCCACCTCTAGCTGCTATAATAGCTTTACATCATACTGTAGAAGCATTCTTTCTACAACTGCATTTAGATATTGTTCAGAAATTTATTCCCAGCATTATTGAAGAAGTTCCACAAATGTTCTGAACTAGGTTGCTTTACTTTCAACCTTCCTCCCAGTTCATCCCAAACAAGCTCAATGGGGTTTAAGTCTGGAAACTGTGCAGGCCATTACATTCTCTTGAAGACTGCAGGTTCTTCTTGTCTTCTTTGGTAGTTCTGACATAACTTAGAAATATGTTTTGAATCGTCTTTGTTTAATAAGATCCCTTGACAATCTAGGAATACACCAGAGTACATCAGTGTGCCATTCACCCTGTGCAAGTTGCCAATTATGGATCCAACAAAAGAGCCCCAGACCATGAAGCTTGCTCCTCCATGTTTCGCAGTTGGTGTTACAGAATAAGGACCCATTCTTTTACCTTCACAACAATGTATAAAAACCTTGACTGATAACAGATACAAAAGATGACCAGATTTCAATCATTTGTACATGAGACCCTCTTTCACACTTCAGTAGTCCACTCCAAGTACTACTAGTGTAATACCCCAGTGCAGGGTACTGTAGTCTGTAAGGTTATAGTCTGTAAGGCATGAGTTCTAGTCACAGTATATTATATGTAATTTATATTTAAAGTATATAATGTGTTATGTATCTTTAGGAAAGTGTTATGTCAGCCCCTGTGCCTGCAAGGGTTAAGCTTCTTGCCCCCAAATGCACCTCACACCTCATGTTTCAACACCTAGGTCCTGATTGGACAATGGGGTGTAGAGGGCTCCACCAGACATGGCAGTTGAAGGCAGTTAGAGGCAGTAGGGCTGTGTCTAGAGAGTGATGGTGAGTGAAGTAAAGAATTGAAGTAAAGATTATTATTATTATTAGTAGTAGTATTATTAGTATTATTAGTATTACACTTTTGTTTTCACTCTCCATCTTGTCTTCCTACTTGTTTATTACCCACTGCACCAACATCATTGACACATTGCACACAATATCTACAGGCAGTGAAGGGAATTAACATCAGCCCAAGAAAGAGTGTGTCCCGGGGAATCATCTCTCCTCAGCATCTGCAGTGTTTCCCCAACTTCAACTGTGTGTGACTCCAGGGGAGTAAGTGAGGTTAGGAGGAAAGGCCACCATGACATAAGTTAAATCCTTTTCTTATTGATATGTGACCTTCCAAACCTGCACATAAAAGTCTTCTCTTCCCAGTTGAAATATAAATGTGTTTAATTTTTGCTGCACTAATCTGTCCCTGAAGATTTTGAGCATTGTGGCACTGATCACATAAACTGTTGACTCAAAAACTTACTATCTGTTATTGTAGTGGTTTGTGGTTTGCTAGACCTCTTCCTCTAGTTTCTAATGTTTTGTAATGGTGTAGGAAATCGTGCTGACTGCCACCCTGGCTTTCTTGGCAATTTCTCTGTAAGACAGACCTACACTTCTATTGGTTACAATTGTCTGTCTGTCTTCATGTGTTAATTGCTTTTTTTTTGGTCATTATGATAATAGTGTGATCTGAGCACATTTTTGCCCTAAGGGTGTTGAAGGCAGACTGTTCTAACAGAATCAGAAGGTTTGAAAGTAATCTCCAAATGTTTAAACACATATTGGAATAGTTTGCATCCAGTTTAAAACTATAATTTTTTTTTTTTTTTGCGCTGCAGAGCAGCTGTCTATGATGCCTTCCTTGAAAACTATTGTTGAGATTTGAGATTAAAAATTCATATTTTTTTTTATTTTTTTTAACTTACCTTTCAATCTTTGAACAATTTCACATCATCTGCTGTACTAGAACTATGTTAATGTCAAAACTAGCTAGAAAAATCCAGGTGTTCTAAAATGTTTGCCCGCTAGTACATGGTAGCAGAGGCATAAAAACAATATATATTGGTCTTACTTAGACTACATTTTCTATACTTTCAGAATGTAAATGAATTTTGTGCTGGCCACTAAAACATGGTAGACCATGCAATGGTGTCATGCACATAAAGGGCAACATGTATGAAAACTGTCTAGGTCTAAAATTCACTTTGTTACCCATAGCAACCAGAGCTCCCCTTGCATTTTTCCTGAGCACTATATGAAATGAAAGTGGCGCTCTGATTGGTTGCTATGGGCAACAAAATGAGTTTTAGACCTAGATAGTTTTCATACATGTGGCCCAAAGTATGTATGTTCAGAAAATGGAGCAATCATTGTCCAAATAAGACTATGTTTGCTTGGGTGTTTTCTATTCTGCGGTATATATTTGGATTCGTTTTGTATGGTATCTCAAAGGATACCTGTAACAGAAGCAAAATTTAAGAGTAAACACAACCTAATGAACTCTTGTGTTTTTAAATTTGCCTATGGAAATGCACTTTTGGTATCATAAGAGCTAAAATGATTATGAACTAAAGTCATTTTTAAATAGGCATCTGTGGGGTTATTTCAGAATGGGCACTGTGGATTATTAATATTTCCTGCATTGTCAGGGACATCATTATGCAGTAAATACAGTTGCACAAACTGTCCACACGCAAATATTAGCCCAGGGTTTCTCAACTCCAGTCCTCAAGACCCACCAACAGGTCATGTTTTCAGGATCTCCCACAGAAAGCACCCGACAATAATGATATCACCTGTGCCGAATGCACTGACAATAGTGATATCACCTGTGCCGAATGCACTGACCATAGTGATATCACCTGTGCCGAATGCACTGACCATAATGATATCACCTGTGCAGAATGCACTGACAATAATTCTATCACCTGTGCAGAATGCACTGACAATAATGATAAACACCTTGCAGAATGCACTGACAATAATATATCACCTGTGCAGAATGCACTGACAATAATTCCCATCACCGAGCAGAATGCCTGACAATAATGATATCACCTGTTCAGAATGCACTGGACAATAATGATTTCACCTGTAGCAGAATGCACTGACAATAATTCTATCACCTTGCCAGAATGCACTGACAATAATTCTATCCCCTGGGCAGAATGCACTGACAATAATGATATCACCTGTGCAGAATGCACTGACAATAATTCTATCACCTGTGCAGAATGCACTGACCATAATGATATCACCTGTGCAGAATGCACTGACAATAATTAGTGTTGAGCGATTGCGTTGGCGATAGTCGATAGTCGGCCGCTATCGATAAGGTTTTTCGATAGTGAGCATCGATTATGCGCGATGACCATTAAAGTCTATGGGAGAGCAACAACACCTTCATTATTACACCCAACAAGCTGGAGAAGCTGAATGCACTGACAATAATGATATCACCTGTGCAGAATGCACTGACAATAAAAGATATCACCTGTGCAGAATGCACTGACAATAATTCTATCACCTGTGCAGAATGCACTTACAATAATTCTATCACCTGGCAGAATGCACTGACAATAATGATATCACCTGTGCAGAATGCACTGACAATAATCTATCACCTTGCAGAATGCAACGACCATAATGATATCACCTTGCAGAATGCACTGCTGCAATAATTAGTGTTGAGCGTTTGCTGTTGGCGATAGTCGATAGTCGGCCGCTATCGATAAGTGTTTTTCATAGTGACATCGATTAATGCGCGATTACCATTAAAGTCTATGGGAGAGCAACACACCTTCATTATTACACCAAACAAGCTGGAGAAGCTGAAACTAACATCCACAACAGTCAAATGGAACGTGCTACACTTAGGCAACACAACTTAGGTTATAAAAGTCACAGAAAAAATAGTCACAGACCATTTTACTATCCTGTCTTGTACTACACCCTGACCCTTAAACCTCATCACCACAAATTAAAAAAGTGCAGAAGGCAGTAATGATTTGAACCATCATGTTACTTGAAACTGACATTGATATCCTGTCCTGAACGCAGCATGAGCCCCAACCCTGCATGACCCCCACATTAAAAAGTGCCGCAAAAAGGAGTCCCTTTCAATCCAGCATTTAAGTTGAACTGGACATTGACTATACCTGTCCTGGCCACAGCGCGAGAGCCCCAAACCTCATGACCCCCACATTTAACAAGTGCCGAAAAAGGATTCTGATAACCACCAATTTAGTTGACTGGACATTGACCTAACCATGTCTGGCACAGCTGAGCCCCAAACCTCAGGGGACCCCACATTTAAAAAGTGCCGGAAAAAGCAGACTTTCAACCACCATTTTAGTTGAACTGACATTGACTATACCTTCCTGGGCCACAGCATGAGCCCCAAACCTGCATGACCCCCACATTTAAAAAGTGCCGGAATAAGGAGTCTTTCAACCACCATTTTAGTTTACTGGACATTGAACTAATACCTGTCCTGGGCCACACATGAGCCCAAACCTGCAGGACCCCTAACAAATTAAAAGTGGCCGGAAAAAGAGTTCTTTCAACCACCATTTTAGTTTCACTGGAACATTGACTATAAACTGTCCTGGGCCCACAGCATGAGCCCCCAAACCCTGCATGACCCCCAGATTTAAAAAGGCCATGAGAAAAGGAGTCTTTCAACCACCATTTTAATTTCACAGGACATTTGACTAACCTGTCCTGGGCCACAGCATGAGCCCAAACTGCATGCCCCCCACATTTTAAAAAGTGCCGGAAAAAGAGTCTTTCAAACCACCATTTTAGTTCACTGGACATTGACTATACCTGTCCTGGGCCCACAGCCAATGAAGCCCCAAACATGCATGACCCCCACATTTTAAAAGTGGCCGGAAAAAGAGTCCTTTCAACCACCATTTTAGTTTTTCCACTGGACTTTGACTAATAACTGTCCTGGCCCAGCAGGAGCCCCAAACCTGCATGACCCCCACACAATTTAAAAAGTGCCGAAGAAGGAGTCATCAACCACCATTATAGTTGAACTGGACCTTGACTATACCTGTCCTGGTCCACAGCATGAGCCCCCAAACCTGCATGACCCCCACATTAAAAAAGTGTCGGAAAAAGGAGTCGTTCATCCACCATTTTAGTTTCACTGACATTGACTATACCTACCTGGCCACACATGACCCCAACCTGCATGAACCCCCAGATTTAAAAAGTGCCAGAAAAAGGAGTCTTACAACCACATTTTAATTCCACTGGACATTGACTATACCTTCTGGCCACAGCATGAGCCCCAAAACCTGCATGACCCCCACATTTAAAAAGTGCGAGATAAAAAAAAAAAAAAGGGGGGGAGGGGGAAAGGGGAAAAAAAGGAAAAGAAAAGGAAAAAAAAAAGGAGTCTTCAACCACCATTTTAGTTTCACTGGACATTGTACTAAATACCTGTCAGGGCCACAGCATGTGAGCCCCAAACCTGCATGACCCCACATTTAAAAAAGTGCCGGACAAAATGGAGTCTTTCAACACCATTTTAGTTTCACTGTGACATTGACAATACCTGTCAGGGGCCACAGCATGTAGCCCCAAACCTGCATGAACCCCACATTTAAAATAAGTGCCGGAAAAAAGGAGTCTTACAACCACCAATTTATTTGAACTGACATTGACTATACCTGTCCTGGGCCACAGCATGAGCCCCAAACCTGCATGACCCCAACATTTAAAAAGTGCCGGAAAAAGGAGTCTTTCAACCACCATTTATAGTTGAACTGTGCGCATTGACTATACCTGTCCTGGTCACAGCAATCAGCCCCCAAACCTGCATGACCCCCCACATTTTTAAAAATGCCGGAAAAGGAGTCTTTCAACCACCATTTTATTTCACTGGACATTCGACTTATACCAGTCCTTGCCACAGCATGACCCAGGGCCGGAGTTACAGTGGGTGTGGTGAAAGCCCAGGCTGGCGTCCGTCATCTATTAACACGCAGGTTAAAATGCCCTGATGACGCAGCAACGAAAACTGTCGTGCTGAAGCAGAGTGCGGAAGCGGAAGTGTGAGAACTCCAGCCTTCCTCTGTAACACAGTCAATACCTGGGTAGCGCTTGCCCCTCCGTATGAGTGTGGACCAATTGAGCTTCACTTGGAAATACTGGTGGTTAACGCTCCTGTTACACCCAGGTGCCCTTTATCTTGGCATTCTTTTTCTCATTTTACTCAACGTGCTGGAGGAAATGGTCTCTGTACTTTGTTCTCTGTCCGTGCTCCATACTCCATGTCCTCTGAATAACCTACATCTGGTCAAGTTTTCCTGTACCTCCCTTGTACAATTCAGAGGAATTTTTTAACAGCTATTTTGTACATGCAAGTTTTTTAGTACTTTAATTCTAGAAAACACATTTTTAAAATAGGATGGAATCCCACCATGTCTTTGTTTCTCTTTTTTTCATTGTATTAAATGGGTTGTCTCAATACAGGGATTGATAGCTATGTTAAAGATCTTGCAAAAACAAGTCATTTTGCAATATGTGTCCATTAACAGTGTCCTACCTATTCCTGTTTCTGACAGCACCATCACCCTTGAGCCACTTTGGTCAATTGTGAAGAACAAATGTCTGTTAGAAACAACATTTTTTAGAATAGGACCTGTAGTATAGCTGCATGTCACAACAAAATGCCCCCAAAAATTCAAAGCATGACCCTTGAGCCACTTTGGTCAATTGTGAAGAACAAATGTCTGTTAGAAACAACATTTTTTTATAATAGGACCTGTAGTATTGCTGCATTTCAAAGCAGCATGACCCAAAAAATATTAAAAATGACTTCTCAGCCACTGGTAAAAATTGTGAGGAGAAATGCCACTTTAGAAGCCACATTTCTTGTACAAAGGACCATGATTATTGCTGTATCTCACAGCTACATGACCCCAAAAAATTATAAATATGACTTCTCAGCCACTATTAAAAAATTGTGAGGGAGAAATGCCACTTAGAAGCCACATTTCTGTTCCAAAGGACCATAATTATAGCTGTATCTCACAGCAACATGACCCCAAAAAATTATAAATATGACTTCTCAGCCACTATTAAAAATTGTGAGGGAGAAATGCCACTTAGAAGTCACATTTCTGTTCCAAAGGACCATGATTATTGCTGTATCTCACAGCAACATGACCTCAAAACCATTGACAATGCGAAAACTTCTTAAGATAAAGTGAGTAAATGGAATACGGTGTTGTCATGAAACCTTGCTGTCTTTACAGTCTCCTCACAGCAAAACCAGCAAAATGAACTGTTGGGAAAAGAGAATAAAAATTGCAGTAAGAAATGATCATTTTAAAAAAAGTTTTCAAGAGGACCATTTCTGTTTGAAAAGGAATGTGAAGTAGACTGGCAACTAATCGGTGACCTCGGCAATTGGGGCCACAACATCATCAAGATCCATGCCTGATCATCTTGATGAAAGT